>JAODVQ020370315.1:0-11417 GCA_025400075.2 Phenganax stokvisi | reverse complement strand
AACAATCAACATGTTTTTTCAAAGTATTTCTATATTCTGCTCCATTTACCCCAAACGTACAATATAGTTTATCTACTTCTTGCTGTAGTCTAAAACCTAAAACATGCATTACTTCCCCAGTTTTACACTTGTCCATTCCTAAACAACCAGTTTTATGATTCAAAAATTTCAACTCCGTCCTTTACGATTATCTTATTGCAATAATGATCTAATTTCTTGTCATTTGGAGTCTTAATTGTTAACACAATGACACTTTATCTTCTAGAATTGAATACACCTTAATCATACTTTTACCTTGATTAAATAACTTATCTTTCTTTCATATCGGTTATAATCTGCCCATGTCAAAGCTCTTCAACATCAAACTTCATTCTATCTAAGTTATCCACTAGACTTCTCAAAAGGTCAGATACGACCTCAATTTCCAAACATTGGTCACTTTCAATAAAAGCATCAAATCGAAGTCTCTCAAGGGCTTCATACATCAACTTGTGAGCATATATACATCTGTTGTAGTGTTTCCCACTAAATACTCCGCTGAGCGATCCTTGGGAAACAGTCTCAGACTCTACAAATATGTCCTTAAAGAAAAAAAAGAAATAATGGTATAATTAATTAACCCACTGACCAATGCCCATGATACTCTATATATGCATACAGTGTAGAGAAATACATAGATACATTTTTCATTTGCCACGTAAAAAACCAAGCAAGTTTTCTTGATAATACACATGAAAATTTAATTAAACGTAGAACAGTAAATCATCAACCTATAAGGTTGGAGAAGCACATTTGATGCATCGATGTGTTACCTGAGTGTGACTGTAAGTTGCACACGTTGTGCTATCTTTACTGAGGAACAACTGCACCCACTATAATGTAACTGTTACAAAGTAAAGCCTTGCATTTACCTGTAAGCCAGCCTCACAAAATCGACAAGTAATAGCAGAACAATATGACATGCATGCATGAAAGTCCCCCAAGCGTATTATGAACTTTGAATGGAACTCTTCTGATTTCCACCAAATTTGCTGCACTTTGGAATATAAGGCTTTATCGAAGATGAGAACAGCATACCTCAACTGCAGCTGAATGACACAGTAATATATTAATTTCATTTTCACATTATGGCTCTTCTGTTTGACAAATACTATTAGACAGTACAGTACAATGCTTTCCCCTTGACGATTAAAACTGTGTGGCATTAAAAGAAACATAGAAATAAAGTAGTGGACATTTAGATGCATTGCTTCGTAATGGGTTAACTAATTAATACAATAAATAATAAGTACCTTGTCTACAATTTCAGCACTCCTCCTTAGTATTGCATAAATTGTCGAAAGCTCGCTAACTGGTGAATCAACAACCGGAAGGTAAGCAATCTTTGACAATGAACATGGTTTGCTGTTAATCGTTGTATTGAACCCAGTCCATCCTGGCAGAAATTTGGCTTCCTGGTTGCAGAAAAACTTGCACAATACCTATACAAAGTCCACCAATAGACTTGACTCTAGAGCTTCTTTATATGCTGGTAGAGATATGTTGAGATCATCATCAAGGTGGCATAATTTTGATGATTCCCACTTTCCCAAAATGTAAGGGGTGAATTGTGGCTGAGGAGCTTTTAGGGTTCGAATTGATTTATTAAGAGTGTTTTCAGCTTGAGCTGGCAACAGCTCATTTGACTTATTTTGTTAAATTATAATGCCATTACCCATGTTGGTAGTTCCAGCACCAGTTAGTGTTTCTTCTAGGAAATCAATATTGTCCCAGACGATCATGGTAAATTTGTTAAAAGTTATTCCTGCGGGTATAGAAACTGAAGTGTCCAAGTTTCGAGATGCTAAAGCTGTGTCAAAAGATTGGACTGTTGAATAAGACAAAGAATTACCGTATCTGTTTAGGATATTTGTTAATTGGTGTGATCCTGTAATTTGCCTAACAGCCATACCCAATGATAAGGATTTTGGGGGTTGTTATGTGCCATTGAAACATACATAAATGATGTCTTGGGCAATGGAGATGATTTTCAAATATTTTTTCTCAGGAAGTCTTAAATAAGCATCCATGCTTACATCTGTCGTAAACCCAAGCAGCCATGAGAGAAATGCAGCTAACAAGGGTGGAACCATTGCTTTTGCACTGTCAATGCTTATTTCAGATGGGTGAGGTGGCCAACATTCATAAAATGGTTTACAACCTTTAACCTTATCATGGAGGATCATAGCAGCATGGAACAGATTCTTCCTGTGAGACTCATCATCATGAATAGTTTATGTGCTGCTTGATTCAGGAATGACTTCTTAATCGCTGCTGTCATTGTCATCATCATCTTTACCAATTCTCTCTTCTGCAATTTCACCCACATCAATGTTGTTACTGAAAACTATCTCACCCACAACCCGTCGTCTAGGCATGTGGAAGACCAACTGAGGATATGTCTTTTTTAGTCGCATTTTCAAGCGATGTACTTGATAATTTGATGCATCACAACCTTCCTCACGATGAACTATGTTTACAAACTCTTTGAACAGGAATTGTGTGCGCAATATTTCTTTGTCTTTTAAAAGTCTTTTTTCCACAACTTCCTTGCAGAAAATATCAAAGGATTTTGCATAAAGAAGAGAGGTTTTGCCTTTGCTTCTATCAATGTTTAAAAAGTTTGTGTATGTCATATAACAGTTCCTGTGATAACAAGCCTCAATAGCCACACAGTCCTTATCTCTTATGTGTATGAGAATAGATTCATCATTTTTTATTTCAGCTGCTCCTCTTAGTTTCCCAGCATCACTAGTCTGACTTTGAGTAAGTTTCTGAATTTTTCGTTTCTTTGTATTCTGTCAGAAGGAAAAAACACAGTGCTGAAACTTCATTCTATTTATATACTCTAGAAATACAGCTCCACTTTGGTAAAAGTCTTATGACTAATTATACCAACCGGGCATGTATATGTGAGCTTGTTTTTCTTACAAATAAGACATATTCTAGGAAGAATGGGAGTTGATCCAACTTTTCTTCGTTGTAACCGATTGTTTCTACTACGATTAGACTCAGGGTTAGCAGTCTTCTTTGCCATTGGTTCCACACTTTCGGAAATACTCTGCTTTGCTTTTGTGGCTTGGTCAATCTTTGATTTATCGATAAACTTTCTGTAACAGTTAATATGATAGCATGGAATCTACTCCCTTTCTAATATGAACTTACAGTCACTATCCTTGGATAATATTTCTTCATCAGCTTCAGAAATATATTCAAACGACTTTTCTGCCATTTCTTTTTGCTCGCCTTGTAATTCGAGCTATATCTTCCTGCACTCAAAAAATTTGGATAACGTAACAGATGTAAAATTTTTAATTGATCAGGTTTCGTATTACTTATAGAGTGATGAATAATGCATGGCATTCTTGGCAAAGTTAATTCCACCATATTTGTTTACAAAAAATCTACCCTTTACTATTTTGTATAGCTTAGAGCAACCCGAAATTGCCCGAAATAAATGCTTTGACAACCCAATTCATACAAATACGCTTTCTGAGAGATGTTATTTTGGATGAATCGCATTTCGTTCAGTTTTGATACAGTGAATTTAGCTCATTTCAAACGACGAATACAAAAAAACTGCTTTGTGTATCCGCGGGAACTTTTTAGATTTGAGTTCTGCGTATTTTAGTCTATAAGAATATGTGATTATTTTTCGCTTCACGATGTGTGCAATGAAACGAAACATTTTGAGGTGCTAGCTGACGGCCTAACAAGGAAAAGATTGACAAACAGACAATTTACATTCGTGTTTGGGAGCCCGGAAGCATTTTTGTCGCCCAAGATTAGAGAACTGTTAAAGTCTAACACATACAATGAACAGGTCATTGGCGTTTTTATTGATGAAACTCATTGTGTTGCCAAATGGTATGTATCATGTTATCAAACTGTATAATTAGATGTTGATTGATATGATATGTGCAATTAGTATAATTACAAAAAATTATTTTGTTCTGGAAGGTGCTCAAACTTCCACGGCCTGTCCTCGTTTTTCACCTGTTTGTGCAGATTTGCTTTTAAAAAATAATACCTCAATAGAACTGAAAACAAAACATGGTGATAGTGAAATTGTTTCAAATTGGTTTGTCGTATATTTTATGCCACAATTTGCTAACAACTTACAAATTTAGACTAATAAACAACTTTGTTTTCACCAGTGGTGTCAGTTCAAAGAAGAGCAAAGTATTTCGTGAATGTTATGGGCGACTTGCTGAAATATGTTCATTGTTGAAACCGATTCCATTTGTTGCACTTACCCCAACAACATTGAAAGAAGTTCGGAATACCATTATACCCAGCTAGCACACAACGTTATCCCAACATTGGCTAAACATTGTATTTAGGTTTAGTCGTGAATTAACCTAAATACCACATTTAAATCACATTCATTTTCTTAGCCTAAATTAGAATGCATTGTATCAAAGTTGGTTGAACGTTGCGATTAACGTTCGATGGAAACGTTGTAGCTATGTTATATTCTGACGTTGCAGCAACGTTAGTTAAATGACGTTATGTAGTGATGATATGCTGACCTTGTAGCAATGCTGGTTAAACGTTATGATTGACGTTGCATAAATGTTGATATTTTACGTTGTAGCAATGTTATATCCTGACGTTGTGTCAATGTTGATTAAACGTGAGACTAGCTTTCTTATTGTCGGTTAAACGTTGAAACTCAACTTTGTGTAAAGTATGGGCTGTACGGTTGTGCAGTGAAGACAAAATATCTCGTGAACTATTTTACATGTTGTATCTTTCATTAAGAACGATGGAATGAGCGAAGTTCTTTGACAACAAATGCCTCTGTATATGATAAGTGCAAGACTGGGTGTTCTACGTATGGGTGACCAAAATTGAGAGATTAATGATTGAAAATATTTTTAGCATTACAAATTACTTATACTTAAACAAAAGACACATCTCTGTCAAACTTGAATACTCTTTCGAAGAACTGTGGTTGTCGGATAAGAAAACGCATACATATATGTATAAATATTGTTTGGATATTTGTTTCCTCTGGGAAACTGCTCGTCAACGTCTTCAAAAAAAGATATTGATTCAGTCTTCTTAATAGGTATAAAGGATTATGAGTGTAAACAAAGGCATTGATCAAATAAAGTGACCATGTGTGCAGTGTGCTTTAGTCTGAGGCATTCTAAATTTATACTTTATATTATAAACATATTTTACATCACACGTGTTGTGTTTACATTAACACCTAGCACTTGGCCCAGCCATTTGAACTTTTATAGCGCAGTGGACTAAGAACACTTGAAAGTGTGATTTTGTCTTTCCACCAGTCACATCTTTTGATCAATTGTGGTTTACAGTTCACATTATGTATCGTTCATCTCTTGCAGGACCATAAGAATGAGTTAGCAGATGAGACTCAATTGAAACCTGCATAGATTTTTAAACGTGAAGTATGTTTGTAAAGAGGTCTAGTTTCAATAATCGTATTAAATAAATAAAGTATTATTAAGAGCCACTTTGAATATTTCATACATTTTGTTGCACAGGGTAGCGGGTGAATACAGTCTTCTATTTTTCGGCTAAAGTATAGATGCTGATATTAGAAGTCTGTATTCATGGCTTCCAAACGTTGTGGTTAACATTTTAGAAGATCATGAGAAAACGTCACTACAACGTTAATCCAGCATTGTGTGAACGTTGGTTGAACATTAATCCTAACGTTGCCACCACGTTCCTACGAGTTCACAAAAAAACGTTTACACAACATCAAAACTAATGTTGTCTAAACATTCAGTGAAAGTTTATACAACGTGATTGTGCTAGCTGGGTAAAGTATCTGGCTATGATTCAATATGAATATGTTGGTAGTTGCCCAGATTGAAAAACTATTAAATACTCTGTTGTAAAACTTAGAAGTGATGACATCAGTGCAAATTTGAAGTGGCTTATTGATGAACTAAGAGATAATGGAAAGAATTCGGAAAAATGTATTATTTCTTTAGAAGTCATAATACTGTAAGTCAATGTTTTTCAACAGTTTTGAATTCTTTAAAAGAAAAAGCCCACATTGATATTGGGCAAGGTGAAAGAAGAGATTACAAAACCAGAATAATAGCCATGTTTCATAGTGATACAGATCAAGATGTAAAAGATCATGTGCTAAAATCTTCTCTTCATCTAATTCTTGGTGTGCATGTGACGTCATCAAATCTGTAGTCGCCATGTTGGATGACAAATGCATTCAATCTGTTAATAAGCTTGAGGGCACTTGACATTTTGACTGAGATTTATAATGGGAATTTTATGCGCTGTCCATGGATGCGGAAACAACAATATGTGCGATGGTTCCTACAGGTTTTCTCGGTTTCCAAAAGTCATAAGGATAACGACCCAGAAAGAAAAGACGAATTATGATCAACAGAACGAAGCCGCCAGCGGTTTACTAACATTAGCCGCACAGACTTGACCAAAGAAAAAGCAGAATATATGCGTGTATGAAGGGGCCATTTTATAAGCGGTAAGTTTGTTTCCTTCAAATTTTTTTCGATTTTCTGATTATTTTTGCGTCATATATTTTTGGTGACCTATCGTGGTTTATAGGCCAGACTGCTTACTTGTATGACAAAAACAACCCAGACTGGGCTCCAATGCAAAACATGGGTCATAAAAAGATTAAAAGTAATCCTGATGCAGTCATTTCCAGATCAGAAAGAGCTAAATTACATGCAAAAAAAAGAAAATGGTGCGAGGCTGCAAGTGCACTGTTGGAGATTTCTCAAAATGTATCAAACAAAGGTAAGTGGCATTTTATTTTTCCACTGTTCAGATTACCATGCCAGTAAATGAGTTAATATTCTTATCTAAGCCTGTCCCAAAGATGCTGCGCATGTATAATACACTGCACACTAATTCCAATCTCCTATTGCAGAAAACTTGGAAAATGTCTCAGACTGATTTGATTGGTGAACAAATAATGGAAATGCACCAATGCATCAACAACATGACATGTGAACTTAATGTCTTGAAAACAAAAATTGCTGAAAACTGATCTAGCAGAAGACAGTTTTAAAGAGATCGACAAGAGAACTGCCTTCTACACTGGGCTTCCAAAATTTCTGGTCTATGTTGAAGTTATGAAACTTTTGTGATGCATTTATGTTGTTGACCGCAACTAATTCTTAGACAAAGTTCCAGGAGCTTCTTCTAGTTCTCATGCGACTTTGACTTCATTGGCCATTTCAAGATCTAGCATACAGATTTGGAGTATCTTGTTCTACAGCATGCAGAATATTTGACAAATGGATTGATATATTATCTACAAGGTAAAGTTTTTTAGCAATTTGGCCAAGCAGAGAAGATCTAGTGAAGACAATGCCAGCTGTATTCAAGCAGCACTTTGGAAATAAAGTAGCTGTTGTCAATGACTGTTTTGAAGCCTTCATCAACAAACCATCAAGCCTTATTGCAAGATCTATAACATGGTCTAACTACAACCATCATAATACAGTCAAATTTCTAATCAGAATAACTCCTCATGGCGTCATATCCTTTATATCTAAAGCATGGGGAGGGCAAGTTAGTGATAAGGACCTGACAGCTAATAGTGGGATTCTGGAAAATCTTCTGGGAGATATGGTTTTAGCAGACAGAGCATTTGACATTGAAGAAATTGTTGCCCTCTATGGTGCACACCTAAAGATTCCAGCACTCTCCAGTGGTAAAGATCAGTTTTCGGCAGAAGATGTAGAAAGAACGAGACAAATAGCTAACGTACGGATACACACAGAAAAAGTAATAGGACTTGTCAGAAGAAAACATGTAATTCTACAGAGCATTTTAAGCATTGATAGTCTTACATTAAAACAAGGGGAAACACAGACTTCCATTGACAAAATTGCTCAGGTATACTGTGCTTTAACAAACTTATCTCCACAGATCATTCCGTTTGATTAAAAGTGTTGTGCTTTAAATGTGCGATGATTGTTCTCATGTTAGTACAATTATTTAATGTTAGTTATCAGTGTTGTATAGTTGCATAGAGATAATTCATTGTCAATATCAATCTTTACTAAATAAACTATCTAAATTTTATCTGGAATTAGCTATTTTCCTTTTAAATTTTTTTTTCTCCTCTTTGACTTGATGGATGTTGGACAATACTATTTGCCTTTTTGTGCAACATCCAACTTAGAGCACTTCATATGAAACCACATGATTTTGCTGTCATTGCTGTCACAACCAACTAAAGTACTTTCCTCAATTTTTTTTTGGCAGTAGCACCAACTTTCATCATCTTTACCATCATCTTGCTCACAACCTACAGTAATAAGTACTGCAGGTTTAGTGTACCATTTTCCTATAATCTCAGGCAGAATACCAACGAAAAAAAAACTTTGTTGCTTAAGCAACATCATTTTGCCAAAATTCGTTATCTGGGAGAATACGTTCAATGTGAATATCTTGCTCAGTCCACAGGATGAAATCACATAACTCAACTTCACAGATAAACATTTGAGCCTGTACCGAATAGTACGATGCATGCTGTCTGTCAAGAAATAATTTATTTCATTCAAGTAAACAACTGGTTTTTTTTTTTGTCTTGCACCATCCTCTGCTGTTTTGTCTCTAGAACAAACTGGGCATTTAATTTCACATGTACTTAGCCCACAGCAGGCACACTTGACAACTCCCTCTGGCAATGCTTCAAGATGAGGCCACTTAGGGTTTACATGAAGTCCACTGTCAGACACTATAAACATTTCATGAGAATCAGACATTTTGTTTGTATACATGTTTCTTGCTCTTTTCTCATGTTTGCAGCCCCATGATGTAGCAGCTAAGAAAAATCTATGAGGTTCAGGGTAACAAATATGAGCAAGTAGACTTTTTCGATGGCTTTGAAATGTCTGTGTGGCAGGCTGCTTTCAGTTTGGAGGCAGTAATCCGTCCTGCACATTGGGCAAACCACACTTTGTATGCTGCTTGATTTCGTGTTTCTATTTCTATTGCTTTACATTCTGCTTCAGTGATTGACAGGTGAATATCAGAGCATTTGTCCAGTAGTTCAATGTAATTTAGTTCCATATATTTTTCATTGTATAATGCAGTAACAGCATCTGGTAATTGGGTGTTCTTAGGCAAAAATTCATTGCTAAATGGTGGAACTACTGAAAGGACGACTGATTTCGATCCAGATTGAGCAAGTGCGGCAAAGAACTTCAGAATTTCATCGCATGATGGGGCTGTTAAACTTGATGTTTTAGATTTTTTAGGCACTCTTCTTTCAGTTCTATCCTTACACAGTTTATCATGTTTTTTACGAGCTGAAGAAAAATCAACTTGACAAGCAGGCAAGTATGGAACTTCCTTGACATGTGAAGGCAACCACTTGCATTTTTCTTAAGTGCAAGTAGTAGATTTTCTAAATTGCATGCTGGCCTCCACAGCAGAAAGTAGTGAACCAACACGCGAACATAGTTCACTTAAACCTGCCATACAGTTGCAGTGACCAAATTTTATGTCTCCATATTTCTCACTCAAAATCCATGTATTCAAAGGGGTTTCTCGTGATCTCTGCAAGTGATTAACCTCAAAATATATCGACATAAGTCAGACTGTGACATTTTTAAATTATGAACATAAATAAAAAAGTCCATGAACCTACCCGAGCATAGACAACTGCTCTTCACTCCTTGGCATTTTTCGTGAGTAAATTACGTACCCAGCCTGATACAAAGAAATTGTATGCCTCCAAAGTAGATAGAAAAGGGGGGACTCTGGCCCTGTCAATCAAAAGTGCAGTCATGCGTGACGAACGACTGATTTTGATCCAAAACCTAGGTTTCAGCATACTTAACTAACTGAAATTATGCAAATTAGGCAAAAGGGGGTGGGGCTTAGAGCTAATTCCTGGAAAAGAGGAATTCCCTAATTTCAAGACCTGTCAATCATTTATGCTAACAAGGTCAGGCATGCCTAAATACGCATGGTGACGTCACAAACTTTGTTCCGCATGACTGCCCAATAATATTCCATGATATATATAATAAAGAAAGATGAACAACAAAATGATAATAATATTGAAGCAACAAGTATTAAGATTAAAATCACTATTTGAAATTTTTTCAAGCATTACTTATGAAGTTGTTCTAATGATAAAAAACAACAACTTTATTATTGAAAGTATAACAGATAATTTTTACTTTCAATATATTTTTAATATAGACAACAAAGACCTAGACTTAAAAATTATTTTAAATACTAAAAATTTTTTCAGCGTGTCGAAACAAACAAAGTCTTTAGATACTATCGAATTATTATTTTTCTTAGATATGGTTTGTCTTATAAAACACCAATTTAGAGAAATAACATCTAATATTTTTATAGAAATCTTTAATGAAAAAGAATGTTATAAAAGTCTTAGGTCTGAGTATGATACTAAATCTGAGGGTCCTTTTATAACCTTAAAAACCTTGGAATTTTTTAATTGTATTAAATTCTTATATGAGTTTTCAAACTATTTAAGATTTAACTCACAAAAAGAACTTTTTGAGATTTCTTCTACAGATAATGAAAGACAAGAAATTGATAATTTGTAAAAAACAGAATTGAATTTTTTGTAGACGAAAAGATATCAAGTAAACTTTATAATTATGTTTTTGATATAAATATACTATTGTTTTTTGAAAAAAAAAAAATATGGAAACAAGTTTTCTATCTTAGTTTTGAAAAATTTTTAATACTAGAAAATGATAATTGTAAAATTGTTATTACAGGAAATTTTGTTGACAATAAAAATAAATGAATGGAACCTGAACCAACCATACGTGAACAACTTTTGAAACTTTCCGCAGCAAAAGAAATTAAATACACACAGAGTTAAACAAAAAAAGCATCTGAAATAACACTAGAACGAATTCACGAGGACTACAAAGCGAACAACTAAATGAGACAAATGAAATGTTAACAGACACAGTTGTTGGAAAATTTTCAGACCTTTTGCAATATCTTGAACTCATTGACAATTCCACAGAACTAGGAAAAGAACTTATAGACAGCAAACCATTTCGCCAAGATGTAAAACTAATACTTGAATACGTGAGTCCTTACGTTCCACTCATTGAAATTCTTTCAGGAGGACTAATCATAGGTAAACTTGTAATAAATAAAAAAATAAACACACACACACCGGAAGACGAAATGAAACCGTGCCCAAACACACCTGGAGGTGGTGGTGATGTCACAACCTAACAGTGCACAGATTTCAGAATTGAAACTTTTTGAAGAAAAAAAACCGAAAAACTTATTAATAAAGAATAAAATGGAAAACAACAGAATCACAAACAAACAAAACAAACAAACAGAAAATTTAGGAATCACATCTGAAATATCTAAAAAGTCTAAAA
>JAODVQ020370206.1:0-11417 GCA_025400075.2 Phenganax stokvisi | reverse complement strand
CGTTAGGTAAACCAAGAAGCAGAAAGGCAAGCAAGTTCATAAGCAAGTTGGGTGGTATCAATACAGTGGTATCATAGCCAGGTGGGTACGAATGGAACAAGGAGGCAATCAGGTAGGTATATGATAAAGGACACAAAATTTCACCTTTCTCAAAAGACCTGTCAACCTTTCTCTAGTCTTATAATGCTCCGAGTTCATCCAGATGATTCGAATGAGACTGAGAAGTTTTGGTAACATAGCAGAAATATCCTCTGGTTTTGCTTCTGCTAGTCTTTCACATGGTTCTTTTAGCGTGGATAAAAATTTGAGGTTGCTTTGAGCCTGAGCAGATCCATCCTGCATAAAATGGAGTTGTAAGACTATAGCTCAACAAAGACCAACTTGTACGAAGGAAAATAGTCAGGCATGTTTACCTGGATAAGTTTTGACAGTTTCAAAAATGGACCAACGTAGGAGGATTTAGCTAATTGTAATATCTTCTGAATTTCTTTCACACCAGGTTTATCGAGTTGATCGCTGATTCCTGAGAGATCCATACATCGACTGTTCCAAAATTGAATTTCTTCCAAAGGTCCAGACGTCTCGGCTGTCTCGTAAGTGTCCTGACTACTCAACACTTCTTTAATCTGTCGAGTCCAATGAATCATTGACGCTGAAAGCAAGAAGACAGGAACACTCTTACATAGAATCATGTCGTTGTAGAACATAACTGCATGTACGTCTCCGATCTGATTCCGAGTGATACATTAGCCACAAGCGTGAATCAAATCAACATTGCAAGCTCGGTCATGCCAGCTTTGGAACGAAGTAATTTGCTCGTGTGTACGGTCAACTCAAAAACCTGTTCGTCTTACAAACGAGTAAGAGCAACGCTCCAAGTAAACTTGCTAATACGAAGCATTACTAACCTTCCAGTCTCTGAACATATTCTTTACTCTTGGCAGCTTGCTCCACAGTAAGATTATTGTTTTCACTAGGAATGTACAGTACAGTTTTTCCTTGCATCTTGTGCCTTGCATCTGTGAGTGATGCCATAAAGCGATGTAAATGTCCAGAGAAATCATTCTTAATACCTTTTACTATGGTTAAAGCAACAACTTCACCGTAGAGGACCGTTTACACGGGCGATTTTAGTAGTGACTTTTCTCCTCTTAGCGGATGTCATTGAGTAGGTTGACTGAAGAGTGCATTGGCCAAATTGTTGGATCAAGTATGTTCGCCAGTTAATCATTCTATTACATTCTCCAACACGAAAAAAATCGCAAGAAAAATCGCCCTCGCGAGCTGGGGCCGGTTGTTCGAAGCCCCTTTAGCTTAAACGGTGGATTATTCAAGATGCAAACACACTTTCTCATACCTTGTAAATCTCTCAAACCAAATCTTGTACAAAAGAAACAATTCGTAAATACATATTTATTGTAGGCAGTTAAAAGCTTTCAATTTCGTTGTTCAAGGAATACATGAATATGATTTCTATTTGAACTTAGCTAGTCACCGTTTAAGCTAAACGCGCCTTGAACAACCGGCCCCAGGCCTTGAAACGTCAAGTCAATTAATTTTCCTTCCACAAACTTCACTCTTTTTTTACAATTTTTATTAGAACAAAAGAAACTTTCCAACAACTGTAGCTTCAATTGCACAACAGTTTTTGAATTCATGGCTTCCAGAGCATGATTCTCATAGATCGCTGATGATCGGCGATATTCATTACCCTTGATCACTGATGAACAAAATCTTTTGTCTTTCAGTTGTGATTTCCTCCTTCATTGATCAACAAGAAGGGTCGCAAGAGTGTGGCCGACCATAAGCGATATAGAAAACCAGCATTTATTCTATTGCTCCTAAATGTTTTGCTCTAGCTAACGTTTGACAATTTATTCAAAGAGAGAAAATGGTTTAGGCATGAGCAGGACAGTGCCGATATTAGTTAACCTAATATTGTACAACGCCAGCTCCACTACGCGACCATTAAGTCGGGTTTCGGCCCCGTTTACACTATACCGGATTGTTATCGGAGCGGCTCAAATTTTGCAACTATGAAATTTTTAATGGTAATGACACAAAGAAATATGCAAAATCTGTCAGCCCGGTGAAGATTTGCTGGCAATTATTGCTCCTTAACAGTAAACGAAGATATCGTGACGAGTGAATACGGTATAGTGTAAACGGGGCCTTCATTTATCGTAATGCCTATTGTCTGTGATCATTGATGCAATTGATGCAAAATCCTTCGTCTTTTGGAAAAAGAAATTTACTGCTTTTTGTCACGGAAAAAGAATAATGAAAACCATGCTTAAGAACGAGGTTAAAATACTCTCTTTTCCTTTTAAGAACTGCAGGACAAGCATGAAAAAGATCAGTTTTGTGGTTGTAGCAGTGTGCATTATGGATCTCACGTGTAGGAACTTTTCTGTGTGCATTCAAAAAAAAAATGAAACATCTTAGTGATGTTGTTCGATACAAATTACAACGAGATATCTTAAAAACTCATGCCGTTCTCAACATATCGCAGGATATAAGGCATGCTATAATTTCTTTTCTTGTTGAAAATTGTATTTCATTTAGTTGAAATTGTTTCCAACATACAATTCATTCATTGATGGTCGCGTAGCAGAATCTTTCAATCTCGCTGCTATCATATGACAACTTTTCTTCTCTATCTCATAATCAGATGACCTTACACTAGAAACTGACTAGCTAAACTTGTCCCTGAAAACTATTGCTTAAAAAGGATACTGACTGGCCATGTCCTGTTTCCAAAAATCAAGGGAGCATAAACGTTGGTCATTGTTCTAAGAAGACTTTCAATATAATTGCCTTTGACAGTGCCATACTGAAGTTTCCTTCCAATGTTCTCTCTAGTTATTTCTACTCCTTGCGGTCTTATCAAATACGACAATTCTTCCATTCTGTATGCAGGAGCTTGTGTATTGATGTGAAAGCCAGTGTTAGGATCAACATGTGCAATAAGCACTGTCAAATTTGTGTTGGTTAAAAATTTCACCATCACTTCATCATGCTCAGATGTCCACATATCTGGTTTAAGCTGGCTTAGAGTCACCCTTCTTTTCAGTAGAGGAATCTATTGATAATGACAGAGCTCTATAAACTTGAAGTCATGATGATTTCTATAACAGTTTTTACTGTACATACTGTAAGTACACTTAATGAAAGTGCAAATTTTCAGCATAAAATAAAGAGACACTACTTATTTATTTATTTACAACACTTTTGCCCATCATGGCAAATGAAATGGCAAGTAAAGCACAACAGAGACTGGCTGTCAATGTTTTATACACTTTAGGGCTTAAACTGCACTTGTTGATAGATCAAGAAAATCCATTATACTTTTAGAGAAATGAAAGACTTTTGAAACAGAAATTGCATATGAAAGTGGACATAATTACCAAATATTGAGAAAAAAGCAGTATTATAATCATTAAGATGTTGGAGTCTCCCATTGACAAGTGAATAATCTGGCATTAGACAGAGTAAAACAAATGAAGAGGGATTACTGGTTCACATTGCATCTTAGTTAATAATGAACAGAAGGCCACAATGAAGTAACAGATAGTTACTTAATGCTTGTTAAGGACCGAGTGATCAAGGTTCAGATTTTAATGATGTACGTATGTTGCAATTAACGAATACCCACCTATAGCCAATGCCACCAAAATACCCAATTCGCAGAATTAACAATCAGCTTTAGAGCAAAAACTCATTCTATCCACTGATTTGTAAGTGTTTGGCCAAATGATTTCATCGTAAAGCTAATTATAACTCACAACAAGTTATGACGTTTTGCTTGGTAGCTACCATTTCAGGTCTGTTTTGTTAAATTAGCACGGTTGAGTCGTAAATAACAGTCGGGTAAACCATGATTAGCATTGCATATTCGGAAATCAACGATTCTTCAATTTGTTCACATTTCTCGTGCACAAAAATTCAGGCCAGTCACAGATACTATAATTATTCAAGAATGGGACCACTATAGATGAAGTTCACACAAAAATATTCGAAAAATCTGGAAAAGGTTTTCATTTCAATTACAAACCAAGTCAAAAATCCTTGAAGTCTCTGGTTTTTCTTCTTCACTGGTACTGCCATTTGTTAATCTGCTCCCATCAGTGGCCTCCTCCCCACACGCTCGCTCATCAATTGTCTCCAAACCATTCTCAGCAACTCCCGAGATATTATCTCCATTCCTAACATCCATTGGCCTCAATTCAGAACTACTCTCAGCAATATCATTCATCTTGATCGCCAAGTCTTACTATACATAGTAAAATGTATTAGCAAGCGAGCACCATGTCTTTATGCAGTCCAAAAACGTCACAACAAAATATTATATTTGCAATAATTTGCACGCGCAGCCATGAAGATCACTTACTTTCGAGGCAATGGTTTACACCAGTTCCTGCATCATCCTTTTCTTAGTAAATATTCGCCACACTGAGCATAAAGAACAATGCTCGCTGAATTTTCTTACTACTTCTTTCGACGATCTTCGCACCCTTGGCATACATGGCGGTAATAATAATTACCATAGCAACATAGCAACGACTCAACGCCATCGATAAAACAATGAAGCATAGCACACCCAAGCTAAGCGACATTAGAGTCGAAGATTAACAAGTCGGTTTTAACCTCGGCTAGTTTTGAAATCATGCGTACAGCCCTCCTTTTCCTCAACACCATTTCGAATGAACGAAAAACAAATCTGCAACGTGATCGGGTCAGTTCACTGGATTGGCTTGCGACACACTTCGTTGCGTAAGAATCGAAAGCGATCCAATCACGTTAGCATTATTGTTTGTTCGAACAAAGTTGCCCTAGTGGGCAACGGGCTTAAAATCGCAGCTCCTGCACTGTTCGCGGTAAAAGTGAATAAATGCTTGCCAGGACAGTATTGAAAGTACAGAGGAGTTTTGTTTAACAGCCTATTGTCTTCAAAGAATCGAAGCGACGATTTTTTTGTTGATAATAAAACAATAAATTGCAAACAACGAATTCAGAACCTGCACAATGAAAATATTAGGACGAGTGAAACCACACACGTTTAATTATTTCATTCTTAAATTTACTAACACCAGAATTCTGAAATATTTGGTGAGGGAATAAAACTAAATTAGCAAAAAGAGACACTTAATTTGTCTAAGTTGCGCAGGGTCGTAAAATAAAGTATTACAAACAACCATACTACTTAGATCTAGTCTACCGAATGAAACAGTTTCTTGTACGACATACACATGATATATACAAATTTCTTTCATAAAACTGGCAGAATAAGAAAACATAAATATTACTTAATATAACCCAACCCCCGGTAAATCCTAGAAAAAAATGGCGTCTAGAAACCAGTCGATTTAAAACCAAATTTCAACTTTGGTCTAGCGCTTTTAGTTTTATTCAGTATAACCTCCTGTGCCCATTTCTCTTGTTTTTTCATTTCTTCTTCCGCGCTTCGTTTTTCCTCAATCAACTTCCTTTTTTCTGCAACCATAGTAAGCCGCTCTTCCGCCTGAACAAAATCAATAACCTTGTGTTAAAGAAATGAGTTGCAAATCATTTACTTGTTAGAAAAATGTATCCTTGCGATAACGTCTAGCTGATTGGCCTTAAGAATCCCGCCTTAAATTCCACAGGATTTTCCTCCTCAATCCCACTTACCGGGATAAGCAATCTTACATGACGGAAGCAAATCGATTCATCTATCGCTGATATTGATTACCGTCCGAAAATTTCCGAGAACACAATGTTATTTCGAACGAAATGATACAAATATATTCAAACTGAAATCATGCTGTAATGCAAGAACTTTCTCCTTTGAAGCCTCCGACTGGTCTTTTATAGTACATTCAAATTTCTAACTATTTTACCGACAGGCACTACTCAGTAGCAAATTTCGAGATTTCATTTTAAAAGTACGTTTGTGGGCCGAGAAACCTTGGAGTGTCTCAAACTGCCTACTACCTGTACGTTAACCTGAATTTCAATTTCAAACCTTTGTACGAACTTATTAATCTATATCCAGTGTACGCATAACATCTTCCATTCACTTTAACCTGGCACTTGAACCTTTATTTGTAACAAAATTAAGCATCCTGATCAGTTTTAGTCAATGGGAGTAACTTACAGAGAAAAACTAAAAAAATATTTGCATGCAAGATGTTCACATTTTCGTTCGCTCGCTCGTTCACACCTAAAGACACATCCCAATAAGCTAAAACTTGCAAGTGTCCACACTGAAAATATCATAATTATTTTTCTCAACTAAGAAAGGATGGCAGTGTGTATAAAAACAGATGGAAGGCTACCTGCAGGCGGAAATTTGAAGCCGTTTTCCGTTAGAACCTAGTTCTTCCACGCAATGTAAGCACGCAGCCAAGTACGAAAAATCTTAGTTGAAAATATTTATCTAAAATCTCATAAACAATACTGATGGCACAATTGTTTTAAATTGATATATTAAAAATATGACTTTACAACAAGGGTAGACAGTTTTTGTATTCAAAACGCTACCTTTCAACGCTGTAAGTGGTCTGTAGCAGAAGTGGTTTCATACAGTTGCGAGGGGTTGCCGGTAGTTTTTTCGGCCGGTCAACATCTGAAACAGCTTAATTAAACTTTTTCATCAAAATTCACAAAAGAACTACTATCGTACAAAAAATAACTGAAAAAAGAGCATAAAAGCATCTGAAATTAACAAGTTTTAACGTACCAAATATTAAAAATCTATTTTTTTAAAAAACAGCCCGCCAAGTCTCGCGCCGGTCTTGCACCAACGAGATAAAGTGATGCGGATAGTACACGATTTGACCTCCAGACACGCGTGTCTGGAGGTCAAATTTGGCTTCACCTGATCGTAGACGATTGTATTATAGGTAGCCTTCCATCTACTTTAGTTCTATGATATAAAACAACACCACTACTGGAAAAATGGAATACAGGAAAAAAAGCACTCCGGTTAAATTTTCTTTGTCGACGTACGTAGAGATTTTAAATGTTAGAACTGGAAGCTAGTATTTTTACAGTTTCTCCTACGTACAACGGAACAAAACAGATACCTTGTTAGTGCAACTCAGTGGCGCAGCCCCCATGCCATCACAGTCGCAAATGGGCAGGAAAGAAGTTGATGTATTCAGGGGGCCGTGATAGCAAGGCGACTGCATCAACAAGGAACAGTAAAGTGGGTTTTACTATACATATATCTACAGCTACGGTCTACCATGGCCAACTCCAACGTTGGTAGCATCAAAATTTGCCTTACCAATTTATGTTTTATTTCTTCAATTTCAGCATTTTTTGAATCAATAATTTTTTCCAAGCGTTCACGTTCCTTTTTTTCTTGTTCCTAAATAATTTTATAATATAAAGGTTACATCCATAATTACCTGTCTTGTTTCCTTACCTTCAACAAATATCTTTGACAGTATTTGCTATTAATCCAGGGTTCCGAAGCTATCAAACCAGACATGAGATCTAATTCAAGTCCATTGCACTGCACAATATTTTCTGTCTCCAGAAAATTAAACACTGGCATGCCACGCCTGATGTAATAGCTTCATGTTACCAATTGGTTAAAAACAAAACTACTATTCACACAATTGTCCAATTATAATTGTCCAATAACAATTGTCCAATTATAATTAGACCACTCTATACTCTGTAGTTGCATACAGTATATACCTGGAGACCCAACAATTAGTGTTTAAAGGTCCATTATTTCAATTCTAAAGCCTGTCAATTTGACTTGGTACAGTATGACAAAGAATTTCACAAGTTTAGTAATGCAAACACACTGGATGAAAAGTGATTGGCTTAAAAGCACATGCAATATACTGTATGATTCACCCATGTAAACTTTATTAAACTTTGTACACACTCTTCCTTCATACTGTACTCTAGACACCCATCTTTCCGATTGCTAGCCAAATTTATACTTAATCAAATACATACATTAAAACAGCGCAAATTGAAGCAAAGGAGTTAGCAAGACTCCTTTCTTACAACCAGTTGAGAAGTTCCATATCTGCTAAATTTCTAGAAGGATATGGGAATCAGCAAATGAATTACTATTCTTGCAGTCTTGCAGACAGTTTGTAACACCGGAGATATTGTTCGCAACAAATTCATCCTTCAGTTAGTGCAGTTCATTTATTTCTGAAGTGCGACTCACCAATCCAAAATGCATTTAAAAATGTCTTCAGAACAAAGACTTTGACACACTGTTTACTTGAAAATATTTCAAAACAAAGCTATAACAAAAGTTAACTTTCAATATTAGGGTATATTTCATTGCAAAATTCATGTGTTACATTACCCAAAATCTCTGAAATAAAGCTAATGAAAATATATGGCCATTTTCTTTAGAAGCCAAAACTATAAGCAATTATTGCCAGTTTCATAAATTAGAGCTTTGAATTCAATATGAAGTTGGGAACAAAGCCAAAAGTGCATTTATCTGGCAACCATTTTTCAAAAAGATCCGTCCAAAACAAACAGGTGTATTAAAATCATGGAATTTTACTTGGGGGGGTGTAAATGTGCAAGTTTTATGCGATTATAGAAATTTTCACTTGAGAAAATATGCAAATAGGTATAGGAAAATTTTTCATTAAAAAAAATATATATGAATGCACAGTTTAGCGGTCACAAAAGAAGTATGAACAGATCAATGCAAATCAGCATGTTAGTGTGAGAACAAGTGTTCCCAAATGGAACATCAATTAACAACACATCAAAAATAATACCTCTTTTTCTTTTTGAAATTCCTTTTCCTCTGATCTCTTTTTCTCAAACTCCTCAAGTATTTGTTTTTCCATTACAGATTTTGCCTCCTCAACTCTCCGTAAAACTTCTTGTTCTATTTCATCTTTGCGTTTAGCAAGTTCTTCTTCCACACGTTTAGCAACCATCTCCTCAACTTTCTTTGCTACTTCTTCCTCAACAATCATTTTCTGACGTTCAGCTGCCCTCCTGTAACATAACTTATATTCAATCACAATTGTTTCCAAAATTGATAAGAAGCCTCCTCCCCATTTTTTATCCACAATGCACTCCAAGAAAGCAGGAATCTATGATTTACAAAAATCCAGAGATATTTATTACAGAAAAATCTGAATTTAAAGTCCATTTTTAAAAGAACCTTTGCGATACTATACTATCTCAGAGCCTTCCCCTGGGGACACGCAATCGCCCCAGCACGTGCCCACACACGCCCAGGTTAATCTTGGTCTGTGATTGATCGCGCGAACAGAGTTTACTAACCGCGCATTACACTAGAGCTGCGCGGTTAACCGAAAAGTTTGGTTCTTCCGGTACTTTTTTCATCACCAAAAAAGTTTATGGAAAAGAACAGATAGTTTCAGTTTAAATTTTTGTTTAACATCCGCCCGATTGCAGGCTGTAATGTTTGGAAAATGACAAAATGCAACATATTTACCGCACTTATCGCACAAATAGTTGATATTTTATTTGTGGTAGTAACTGTTGTGTACTCATTTTTAATTTTTTGAAAAAAGAGTATTCCATGTTGATAAACAAATTTCAGTTTTTCTTACTATTTACAGTCTTCTGAGACTGTACAAATTTACAATTGAATAAATTCATCTATTTAGTAAAAATGCTTGAAACATAGCCATATATGGGTTAATGCATCTGTTTTCTCTTTTGAAAACAACCGAAACCGAAACGAGGTTTTTTCGTTCCAAAAAAACCGGAACCGAGATAAAAGTTTTGGAACTGCACAGCACTACATTACACCAAGGAATCTAGGATGTTTGCCGCCTGAAACATGTTTTTAAGGGTTTAGCTTTGACGCTGTCATTTATGCAGCTATGAGAGCATACATTTAGTTGTAAGGTTTTAATTTCAGTAGAATAAAAAACTACTTAGCTGGCTTTGGTTGATAAAAAGGGGGAAATGTCAAAGCTAAAATATTTTAAGCATTGCTAACCGTTACAACTAAATACACGTTGTCAGAATTGCATAAATCAGGGCGGCGAAACTACAAGTTACGCCCTTAACAACATTACGTTTCAGATGATAACTGCTAGTTGCAATTTTTCAAACCTTGTTTTGACGGTGCGGAAAACGGAGCTTGCAAATGATTGTATGTACTAGATTACATCTGAAAATAGCATAGTTCACGTGCGCAGCGGTGTTTGGGCGCGTCATTGACCGCGTGGGCGATTTTATGAGTCGACAAGGCCTGCTATCTCTACTAATGGTATGCACACAAAACAAACTATCATGCAGAATACATGACATCAGGGTTATTGTATCTTTTCACAAACAAAAATCGTATCGATGTTCACTAAACTGTTTAATACTTATTACTTTTTGTAACTCAACACTGACCAGATATCTTGAATCCAGCCATCTTGAACTCTTTTGTGTTTCCCTTGGCTGTTCAAGATCGCAGGATTCTCTGCGTGTACAAGCGGTTTCAAAAAATTCCAGGGGGGTTGGTACCAAAGAACACTTACAATTTTCTCTGTTTTTCCATTTCTTCTTGTCTACTGCTTTCATCTCTTCGTTTCTCAGCTTTCTTGACCGTTCTCCCAAACCTGTCTACACTAGGAGATCTAGTTCTTGATCGCTTCGAACGTTTCTTTCTGTAAGGCGAAGGGGATCGCTTCTTCGCAGGAGAACGACTTCTACTTCGACTTTTTCGACGATAACTTTTGTCTTTCTTGCTTTTCCGACGAGGAGAAGCACTCTTGCTTCTCGAACGAGATTCAGAGTGCTTACTTCGAGGCATAATCACGTCAAAAACGTTTAAAAATTGAGGACAAAGGTCGAGAAAACTTACAACATTTCACAAGTCTTGAACTGCTCTTGCTGAATCATTTCACAACACAAGTGAAGAACGCAATGCATTGTGGACGGTATTATTTATTTGAAAAAGATCTCTATCATAAACTGGGGAGTGCGGGCGGAGGACTGGGAAGTCAAGTTTGGACTGGAATCTCAAATTCTCAATCTCACGAGACATTATTAGTTTCCAACTAAACTTTAAGATAACAGTTGAGATGGTTTCAAACCTCAATTTCTTTTTTGTCTTTTTTCCGCTTCATTTCTTATTTTTTCTACGAGATTTGTAAAGCCTAAGGGAAGACAAAAGCCAAAACAAAAAGTAACGCCGGTGTGTGATATGAGCACAAACACAAGCATGAAAACCCTAGTACAAGCCAAAGTAGAAAACCCAACTACAACCCAAACCCAAACATGAAAACCCAAGTACAAGCCAAACTAGAACAAGAGAAAATCGAGAGGGAAAAGTGTTTCTGTTCTGTTCTTGTAGCCCTTACAGAGAAAGTTTTCCTTTGTTTTCTCGCTTATGCTTGCGTTGCAATTGAAAATCAAGCAAAAGTGGACGTGTCGAATTTTACATAAAAATTTCATTGCAAATG
>JAODVQ020370099.1:0-30399 GCA_025400075.2 Phenganax stokvisi | reverse complement strand
AAATAGTGTTTGAAAGTGTAATTTTGCTTGCTGAAAAGTCTGAAATGCTTCAATTCATTGGCTATTGCTTCAAATACCATCTTAATGTTTTGTTTTACTCTGTATAACATCCTATTAATTCAGCACAAGTTTTCTTGTTTTGTAAGAACCGCTGCGTTTACTTTTGTTGTGATGAGTAGAAAACAAAATTCAAGGAAGTGGAACTGGACTGCAGTTTTAGTTATTTTACACGGGTGTGTTTGACACAATAAACGATACTGTAATGTACAAATCTACTAACGTGAAAGCTCAATAGATTTTGCTGAGGGCTGACGATTACTGTCGAGTTTAATATCACAACTAGAGCGTCTTGCATTGTAGGCCTTTGTTTGCACCATACCATCAGTAGTGGCTTTAGACTTGATACTCTCAAAAAACATTGAAATTGTTTTACAAAAAACTTCCTTGTATTCTATACGGAATGCGGGACTGTATATTCCATAAAGAAAAGGATTGACGCAGCTGTTAAGGAATGTCAGCATGACACAAGTTATGTTCAGCTCTCCATTTGCATCAAGATAGCCAAATTTTGTGAGCATAAAAGTGATACGACCAGGCAACCATCCAATGATAAGCGCGGAGCAAGCTAGCAGCGCCACGATTGTTATTCTTTTGAGTTGAATATCTCGATTGGAAGACATCCGAGGAAGCTTCTTCAACGTGTAATAAATATGACTGTATAAAATGATCATTAAGGAGAAAGGAATGAGAGACTGCAATGTGAAATCCATCCAAGGTAGCTCCTTGTTCGCCACTGATAACTTCGTCCAAGAACACCTCTTTTCTTCACTGACATATTTCGCTCGAAATAATGTGGTCGCGTTCACGGCTGGTCCCCAGAACCAAACAAATATCACAGCATAAATTGCATGCTTTGGTTTCACTGTGTTGTATGCTGTGGGACGGAGAACCGCTATCCAACGTTCAATGGTCAATGAGAGACACGTGTATATGGAAATATAACCCAGCACAAATGCAACCCAAGCACTCCATATTGTACGACAAAAGATTTCACCAGCAGCGTCGGAGTAAGTCGGCGTTGGTGGAAGATATAGAAAACGACTGAAATATAGAGAGTATATGATTAAAAATTTATGGACACATAAATATCTCATGTCAAAACAGAAGTATCCCTCCTTTAATGTCGCTCAATTAATACTGCTAACGATGCTACTTTCGTATCCTCACCTGAAAATCAAAAATATTGCTGTAATGCAGTCCACAACAGCAAGATTCAAGATAAAAACACTGTATGGCTTATTGAGAAATGTTTGTCGTCTTGCAAATAGGACATATATCACCAATGAATTTCCGAGAAATGCAACCACAGCAAATAAGGAAAATATGAAATAATTCACCCAAGTGTTGCCTTCAAAAGCCATGAAGAGACAGCTGAAAACAAATGAATGAAAGTTTATAAGTAAGTGACCTCTCTAATTGTCGGATCTCATTTGAGATAATAGCTGTATGAACTTCGAGTGCTCTTACGTTGGGAAAAACAAATTCCGGACGTATTCTAATTAAGCATTTATACTTGTTCTAATTTGTTGTTTAGAATACATAGCCTTTGTTTTTCGCGCTTATAAATTACAGAGAAGAGTTTTCCTCAAGTCACAAAAAGCGAGATGTTTTAAAACACGGAAATTAATAATCTCTTTCAATCTTGGCAAAGTTGTTTGACTACTTTAATTTACAATTGTGTTCAACTTAATTAAGTATGGAAATAAGAAAAGAGACGTTTAGAAAATATAAACAACATTATAACAGAGAAAATTTCTTTTTGGCTTCTATGTTTTTCTACACCGATATAATAAACAATAATTTATCAGTCCGAAGGGAGCCAGAAATGTTGGAGCCAATATCTTTCTATGATCCGGCAAGAACACTTGTTGACTATTGTTAGAACGTTTAAAAATCGGAAGCACTTGCTTTACAGCACGAACTGACTTAAAACTTGTGTTTTTGAGGTAAAAAGTATCTTTTCTCAATTAGGAAACTTGTGTATAGAACATGCAATCTCGCTTCATATAATCGCGTGATTCATTGAGTGTAAAAAACTCTCACTAAGTTTAGAGGGTTTGGTAAATAAAGGGTACAACCTCTAAAGCGATATTTTGGCTAATTTGAGGTAAATGATATGTAAGTCATGACCTCAATAGAACGGTCTAACGATCTAGTGATGAGAATGAACAGAAAACAATTTTACCTTTTAAAGAAAACGAACTCCGACGATCGAAGCTAGGACAACTTGTCTAGTCAAGATCTGTGATCAATCCTTCTAGTTGTAATATAGAATAAAAAGTGATATGATTTAGTGAAATGAATATTAATTGCTATCATTAGTGGGAAACAGCTTGTCAACCTATCGTATATATGTCAATCGTTTATATATAAACAACTAAGAATTACAAAAAATCTCATTGGTAAGAGACGTCTGTTTTCAAGGCATTAAAATGACTTCACGTTTTATAAAATACATCATCTTAAGCTTATATTCTTATGCAAAAAAGAAAATATCGTTATAACACAAGTTGGGATGATTGTGTAATTGCAGCTGGCGAGATTTATATTTTTACATGGTCACTTCAATGTCCTGAAAAGTTGAACTAGCGTTCCCTTCGAGCTGAGCAATATTACGAAACAAGTACAAATAATGCCTTAACTTTGTTTTAAAATACAAAAAAAGGGCATACCTGGTAATATTTTGTTTATTTCTTTTAGAAGCTGAAATCAATATAAAAGCAATATATGTTGAAAATTAAATTTTTTTCTAGATGATAATTGATATACATTCAATACTTACTTACCTAAATCTTGGAGCACCAACAAAAAAGCATGTTCTTATTCCAAAACGGTGCACGAAAATCACAGTTTTCAAGAACTCACGTCTTGTCGAAAGACGACAGCTTATGCAGAGCAAATATTTCAACAAATTTTCGATTATAAAGTCCTGTTACTGTCACCCGATAGGATTTGACAACCGTAATTAATCTTGCGCTGCTTTGTTCCGAATGTGTCGATTCACACGCGCTCTGAATTATTATTGCAATCTATGTCAGCAAAATGAGCACTCGATTACCTTTTTTCAATCAGTAAAAGAATAGTGCCAAAGTTTTTTTATTTATTGTGCAGTTAGAAAAGTGGGAGGTAATTAATTTCGGCCTAGGGCTAAGACGAAAAATAGATTAGTGGAGGTACTTGCATGGATAATGAGGTCTACTTGCGTACAATTAATGAAGATCCGAGAGCAGACCGGACGGTGAATGTTGATCAAAGAATTGACCACAAAAATATCTTAAAAGTGCAGGAGGTCCAATGCTGCAGGCAGTCTTTCAATAGATCTTTAATACAGACCGAGCATTTTCTCATTCTCTAATTGTTTAGAAAACCTTGTTGCATAGAACACCAGTCGTAAACTGCATATTATACACTATTTACCTTTCAACAATTGTTGCCAACATTCGCACGCCAAGAGATAGTATATATGCTGTAGATTCAACCTAAAAGTGCAAAGAGAGAAGTCTTATAAAAGATGAGGCGCACAGTCCTTAGTAAATTGATAACCACATCTCACATTCAACAAATATCAATATAAAATGTTTTGTTATATTTCTATTCACGAGCACAGCATGTACAAAATGACGGAGGTCTTCGGGCGTCAAACCGCAAAAAATAAAATGCAAAACAAAGTGAACAAAACCACATTTTCGCAAGTAAAACAGGAAATGGTAGTTTTAGATTTTGCCTATTAAATCTACTGTGACATCAATTAACAAAAAAATAGAAGAGTAGACATTAAATAATCTTTTAATAATTATAACGCTTTCAATAATATATATCAATATATAAAGACATGAGGTATAGCATTTACACGATCGTCCTACTCAGTTATACTGTTTGTTTCGAGAGTGTAAAGTGTGTTTCATAAAAGTGATCGAAAGTAGGATGATGATGATATGCAAGAAACGTGTCTACTCGTGCTCCGTCCAACTCAGGCATAGTTCCCTTGGGTACTCCTTCCTAACAAACTATGACGTATCCATCTTGGTCGATTCTTTTCAGGTTGTGGGTAATTTCGATCATTTCTGATCACTTCATAATGAATTTCTTCCAGCAGCACACGCCTGGGCTCAGCAGTCACAGAATTTCCACAAACTTGAAGAAAACGTTTTCTTGATCATAAATAAGTGTCTTGTTGAACACTTGATTTTGCAAATTGCTTATCGGCTCTGTTAAAGCGCGTGAGCTCGAATTCTTTTTGGTAACGCCGGTCTGACTGTATTGCGTTGTCACAGAAACATTTGTCTCGCGAAATACTTGCTCATACTCAGCACGAAATGAAATGAAGGACTGTAGATTCCATACAAGAAAAAATTTACACAACTATTAACAAATGATAACATGACACAAGTTGAAGTGAGCATGACCATGAATATCCAGGTAGTCAAATTTTAGCTACTAACATGAAAGTAACTCGACCTGGGATCCAACCAATGACTAAAGCAGAGCATGCAAGAAGTGCAATGAATGTGATTCGCTGCAGTTGAATATCGCTATTTTAGGAGAGTCGAGGTAACTTCTTTAAAGTGAAGTAAATATATGAATAAAAGAGTATCATTCTCGTAATTGAAATTATAGTTTGGAATGTCAGAGAAAGGCAGCTCATCATCGCCAAAAGAAATATCTTTCCATCTACATTTCTTCTATACGGTGTCGTATTCAATACGAAAGAACACTGCTGCGGAGTTCACAGCAAAACCAATAAAGAGAACCAGTGTGACAGTGTAGATGGCGCACTTCGCTTTCACTGCACGATACATCACTGATCGTACAACCGCGATCCAATTAATGTTCGATCGTTAAAGCTACACAAGCGTATATGGAGATGAAGCCCATATCAAAAGGCATCCGACTGGACCAGATAAGAAGGCAAAACATTTCTGCAGCAGTTCCATTGCTTGTTGGCCTTGGAGGTAAATACAGAAAACGACTAATAAAGAAAGGTCTCATTGTCAAAAGAAATGAACTACACCAAACCAGACCAACTGCATTTCCTAAAGATCCACCCAACAGTTTTATAAACTGTTCATCCAAGAGGGTAAAATTCAACTATTTATGGTAGAGATCCATGGGCAATCTCATAGTGATTCTCTCAAGAGAGTCTAGAGAATCCCAATGTTATGTAGATTGAGTAAATTCACGCAGCACAACAATCGACTAACCTGAAAATTAGAAAAATAGCTGTGAGAAAATCCACAATCGCCAGATTCAAAATAAAGATGCTGAAAGGCTTGTCGAGGAATAATGTTCGTCTCATAACCAAGACATAGATGACGAGAGAGTTACCCAATAAAGCGATGTTAACAATCAAAGAAAAGGCAATATAAGTAAGCCGAGTTTTCCCGCGAAACATTAGAATAAGCGAACAATTAGAACATTAGAATCTGTTCCATTTATAAATAATAGAGGGAAGAACAAACAATTAGAACTCAAGGACTTGTTTAAATTATATCGATAAGAAGAGCATTAAGTTTCAATTAAAATTACCAGCACACATTTTTCTGCAGTGATATTTTGACATGTAACTTTTCTTTACACTTAAAGCAAATAAAATTAATCAATACGCTAGCAAGTGTTATTTCCTTCTCGATATTGATGTGGCAAAAACAACCAATGTGTTTTGTTGCAAGAGGGAAAAAACAAAATCAAACATTTTCTGTTTAGAGAAGTTAAATGGCTCAGTTAACAACTTGAGTTGCCAAAAAATGTATTTTTACATATCTGAGAATAGCTTGAAACCAGAGGGATAAGAGATAACATATTGTGTTCAGCGGATGGTCATTTAAAGTTTCCTTCCAGCAATTTACCCAATATGGCCATAAAATGATGAGGTTAACCAAATACGTTTCAAATTTTACACTAGTGTATAATTCCGGGGAATATTTATGTTATTATACACCACTAACGATCACATTTCCGAAACCTCTTCACGTTTTAAAAAAAAGCGAGCTACAATTTCTACAAAAGAATGAAGAATAATAAGGACAGATTAGTCATGGAATTCATAGATAACACCAAATGTACCTGAAGGATGTTTAAGCTATACCATGAGAGTATATATCCAGTATGCTTAGCTGGTTCATGTTTAAATTTATTATTTAGTGAAAAGAAAGCAAGAGTTTAGCCAAAGGAACATGGTGTACTATATTTTGGAGGCATTTTTCTAGCAAAACAGTTTTCAGGAATCAGAAACGAAAGTCAAGAGCAGGATCTAAAAAGCAGATATCAAATCATGTCTCGTATGAAAGAAACGCTTGAGATGTGCGAAGTGCACACTTCACCTTCAACAAATCGTTTGTGCTTTGCAGGAGGCAAGATAAACACGTCAATGCAAATTGAGAACTCAAAAATATTTCAAGAGTTGCCTGGACAGAATGTGACGTCATATCACCATCGTACCCTGCTTGATACACCGAGTTACCTTGGGAACGAGGTTGGCTCTATCGTCTTCTCAAGGTCTACAAGCTTTAACTAAACACCGAAAAAAGTTCTGGAATTGAGGGTGAGGTGGTTCCAAAGATAATGAAATGGTTCTATTATGAACTCATTACAGATAATCAGTCGCTTCCTTGAAGAATAAGTCTTGTTATATTACCGAGAGAGCTTATACAAACATTTGCAAACTTTAACTTTATAACGTGCTCTCGCCCACTATAAAGCCTGGTCCATAATACTGGCAATTGATGACTCAATGCGCTGTCCGTTCCAAAGAAATATTTAATTGAAGACAGTTTCGTAATGAGCATGAAAAGTGGGATGGCAGATCCCGTAGAGGGAGAAGTGTACACAGCTATTGAAGAAAATGTGCACGACACAAGAAACTTAGTATGCTGTCGTGTAGGGGTGGAAAATATAGCGGACCACGGCACCATTGGTCCCAGAAATTTTTAAAGTCAGCAGACAGAAAAAAGGAGGAGGGAAGAGAGAGAGATAGGGAAAAAAGAAATAAAAGAAAGAAAGGAAGGAAGAAAAAGAAATAAAGGAAGTAAAAGAAAGAAAGAAAGAATGGATGAAAAGAAGAAAGAATGAAAGGAAGACAGAAAATTATATGATGTGACTAATGCCACAATGTTATTGTATGCAAGGCTACCAGCAGGCCTATAGCACAGTGGTGTTACTCCCTTATCGTGGTCTTATTAGCTGTGAAATACTCGCAGAAGTTTTTTTGACTTTCTCTTCTGGTGCCGTCGTGGTCCAAATGAACGCAAAGAATAGTTATACCTCGTGAGATTGGGGCGAGAACAACTGAAGTGACATTAGATCACTAACAAGAGAGTTGAACATAAGCCTACTAATTTTGCCTAGAAGAACAATATACTAACGCATAAAATGCACTCCAGAGCATTTTTTACGCGGCGTTTAACAACCTTAAATCAATATAAACTAACACTAATCGATAAGATGTTAAACTCATCACAATTTATCACCTGCTACAGTGAAACGTGAAAGCTCTCTTTTATTCATTTATGTACAGCATTATTCTAGCATGAGTACAATAAGTTACATGTTTGTGTGAATAGACTACAATTATTCAAACACCACGAAATTTCAATCAAACACAATATAAATCTACTTCTAAATACTAACTCTATATTTCCATTTTTGCCCTGGTTTCATTTTCTATTCATTAAATTGCTGCCTAGCAGCAGAATAAACAGCATAACGACTATTAATTCTGACCGTAGCTACAACTGGACCATCCGTTTTGAAACTCCACACAACATCCCCCGTAACAGCATTCAATGCTACCATCTCCCCACGGATTGTGGCCACATAAAGCAAATTATTCGAGGCAAATTTGGGTGAAGAAAATATTTCTGAATCATCAATATTTTTAGACCAAATGACGTCACCATTCTGAGAATTTATGTGATATACCATGCCTCCTCCTGTGGCGAGAAATATGCGCCCGTCATCGAGGACCAGAGGTGAAGATCGAATCTCAGGAATGAACACTGCAATGTGTAGAAATAGAGTGAATTTTACAATCATACTAAGATATCTGAACTTTTACTACTTTCAATCTACTCACCTGATTTCTTCCAATGAACAATGCCAGTGTCAATATGAACAGCATAAAATATCCCCTGAACACCCGCAACATACATCATTCCCGATGATCTATGCATGGTTGGAGAAGAGAACACTTCAGATTGCACCTCTAATGACCACACTTGTTCACCACTATCCATACGCATTCCATGACACATTCCTTCCACCGTGCAGAACACGACCACATTACGACGTTCGTCGACGGCTGGCGAGGCGAAAATTCCTCCGATCATAGCTGACCATGCAATCGCCCCAGTCTCTCCGTTTAGGGCGTACATCACGCCCGTTCTAGGCTCCTCAGCAAGCCCGCCGATAAAGACAAGTTTTCCCCCAGAAGCAAATGCGGGTGTGGCCCACACAGGGGACCCTATATCAAACTCCCAGCGTAGAACTCCAGACGAACTGATGCAATATATCTGGTTGTCAAGACAACCGAAATATAAATCACCAGAGTCAGCAATTCTTACTGATGACGTAATAGACCCACCGGCTCGAAACTTCCACATTAGAGAACCGTTGTTAGCGTGAAATGCCCTCATGTATTTATCATCCGCACCACAGTACACCGCTGAACCGTTCACCATACAAACTGAGCCGGTTTCATCAGAAGTTTGGTGTTTCCATAACAACATTCCCTTGGATCCATCTAAAGCGTAGATCCAATGATCATCTGAGCCAAAGTACAAGACAATGTCTTCATCAAGATTTGCTGGGCGTTCAACAAAAATGGAAGGATTCTCAATAATCTGAGATTTGGCCTTGACCTTATCCTCGGAGAACTAAAAAATAAAGCTTTAATGTAGAAATAAAGCTCGTCATCCAAAGCACTTTCTTTTATTCTTCATTCCAAATAAAGTTTGAAATAACACAAACATGAAAACAACTTCGTGTTTAGCTTACAGTTTTTTCAATAGCTTCAGCAATTTCATCTTCATCAATTTGTCCTTGAAGTTCACGGATCGTTTGAACATCTTGCTCATTGAGCGGCACATACTGAGCAGCAAAATTTAAAGCGATGTGATTGAAGTCACTTGATCGTGGAACCACTACAACATTCTCCCATATTGCCCAACGCAGCACCACCTGAGCAACTGAGGCATCGTAGCTTGCTGCTATGTGAGTCAACACGGAGTTATTGAGAACTGGATTGTATGAGAGACCCACTTCCGACCAAGAACGACCTAGCGTGCTACAAATAAGAAAATCAAACACTAAACTTAGTTCTGGTTGTAGCTTGCATCATGGTAATTGCAGATATGGTTAACAGGCTTAACCAGAAGCTTATGAACTCACCTATAACCCATAAAAACTATGCCGTGATCTGCACAAAACTGCCTTGTTTCAATATCTTGTATGAACGGGTCAAACAGATTTTGGACTAATGATGGTTTGTGACGAGCAACTGCCCACAATCGTTCCAGATCACTCACTTCAAAATTGCTTACGCCAATACTTCGGACTTTACCTATACCAACACATAAACAGTTTAAAAGCAAAGAAAGTTTTATTTATAGTGACAGGAATAAAACAAACGACTTCACTAGGAAAGTCAAAGGTATAGCTGAAATGGAAAAGGCCCTTTTGGTCATCCTCCACTGCAGTCCATTTGCCCGCCCGGGCGGACAGAGCATTTTTAAACATGCACGATGATTGATAGCCACAATGCATGCGTCGTCCGTGCGGCCTAAACGCCTGCAAAGGAAGAAGTCGCAAAGATTTGGCGTAATTACCTTGGTCCACAGCGAGCTCCAGCTCTTGCCAAGCATCTTCCCACGTTCTGTCAGAAGGTTTTTGACCATTGCAAGTCAAACGTCCGCCTTCCTCTTCACAGTCAGTAGAATGAAGCAGCATCGCATCAATGTATTCAACCTGAACGCAAGAAAGACAACAATTCGATTATCATCTTAATGATAACAACGAAAAGCCTTGTTTTAAAACCTAAAGCCAGCATTCGAATGGATGCCAGTTCTTTCAGCAAATATATCCAAAAGAAAAAATTGCAACGTTTTGGGACACAACTGGAAATTTTGAAAATTTTGTATAGAAATAAATTTGTGAAATAGTGTAAAATTTTCAACTTCTTAAAAGCATGTTTTTATGATTTCAGGAGGACACCAGCAAGATCTTAGCAAGATTTCATCTTTCCAAAAGGTAGAAGCATCAGTAAGCAGAGACAAGAAGGAAATCAAGCTTCAGTAAGGCACCTTTTGTCTTAATTTTTCTTTCTAGCAAAACTATTTTTACCTTTAGTTTTTTCAAGGATTCGTCAATAGACTTGATGGTCGCTCCAGAAGTAAAGAAATCCTTAGGATGTATCTTATCCACAATGATTATTTCCTCTCTAGGAATTTCACTTAGTTCGATTGCTTTCCCAATATCCTCTTCATTTTTATAAGCCACAGCAGTGTCGAATAATCTGACAAGAAGAATGAACAATGAACACATTGCAAGAAGGGAGAAAATGAGATTTCTTACTCATATTTTTACCTGTATCCAGATTTCAAAGCTGTTAAAGTAGATACTTTTGCCTCATCTGTGAGAAAACCTGTACCAAATCCAAGAAGAGGAACTGAAGAAAAAAAATATCACAATCTGAAAAATAGAAAACTCTAAATGAACAAATCTTGAACCAAAAATAAAAAAAGGACATATTGCTCTAGTTACTCTCATATCCTGAAAGCATTTTCAGTTTCTTCCCTCCCATCTTGTACTTCTCCAGTGATGGTGCATCCCACTTGCTCTCATCTGGCCAGTAGTACAACCCCATTGGTTGATTCTGATTTCGGCATGCAATGGTTTTTGGGTAGGTTTTTACTGAATCTTCAAATAACTCTGCAAGTTTGGCTACTTCTTTAAATTTCTAAACAAGTATTTTCAACAATATCTTAGCAAAGGATTGTCACAGAAAACAATGTAGTCCGATACTTTTTTATAATTAAATCATTAAATAGCAAAGCAACATTTGAAATAAACTTAAAGAAACTCATTTACTTACAATATCTTCAGTAGAAGAATTGAATTCAGTTGAGAATTGTGCGAACCATAAACTAATGCCAATATTAGGAGATTCATAAGACCTCACTTGATGCCACCAGAGTTGAGGATTATACAGGGCATCACCTGCCTCTAGTACAACCTAAAAAAAGGAAACACTTAGTAGAATCACCTGGTCAAAGCAAAAACATATAAAAACAAAAATTAAGCCTCATTTACTCATGATAATTTCTCACCTCATGAAACGGCACACCAGCAACCCTTGGATATTTTTTCAAGTCTACTTTTTCTGGATCGATTGGAGACAACCCTGGCACAGTCACAAACTCATCAGAATGAAGTCTTGAACTGTATGAAGAGTTTGCGATCAATAAAACCTTTCTGCCTGACAAAACTGTCAGTATATTCTCATAGCCATCTTGGTGGAGGACATAGCTTGTTCCACCATTGCTGTACAGCAAATGAATACTAGATATTCTTGATGAGAGTTCCTCACATTGTAAACAAAATGGGACAGAGACATCTTTGGTCAAATTTGACTGAGGAAATGCACTATCAAGGTAGACATCCTGCGTTTTATAAATATCAAAAAACTTATTCAATTTCAGAGTTTTCTTAATAGGAAATTTCTGTTCATATGTTTTTGTGAAATCAACTTCAAACAGGACGTCACCGTATTTCTCTCTCATGTACGACTCATTTTTCCAATGATAAAATGCAGGCCAATGCTTCACTCCACCTCGAACAATGAGTGGCCTACGCATACGTACAAAATTCTCGTAGAAGTCCTTGCCATTTGGAAAGTAATCTAGCTCGTCTATTTCCCCACGAATTACTCTTCCTTGTTCCCCAAGCTTGCCCAAATGATGGAAGTGTTTTAACTCGTCATCAGATAAATTATCAGAACTATTTATTTCATTGATTTCTTCGCTGTTTAAAGTATAAACTAACCTCCTTCTGTCTTGTATGAGGAAAATAACAACAACAAAATGTTTTAAAAGTAAGTTAACCATTTTCAAGACTGGAATTTAGAGCTCTTCCGTATGACAGGCAATCCGAATGCTCTTATCAGTCTGTTGTTTGGATTTCTGTATATTTAGCAACGCGACGCAAACCAAGTTTATTATAATCAGGACAGATGTTTTTTTGCCAGATTAATTTAATGTCTTCTCACAGTATGCATTTATATATGAATCAGCAGTCATCATCCAACAGAGAGTTAACATCCTTCTCCTCCGATTTTCTTAAAGTTAGCGGACATGTAAAACATTTTACGCACAATTATTGCGCAAATTGTCAAACCGCCATTTTGTTTTCAATGCTCGCAGGCGCGATTTAAAAGTATTTCTGGCGAAAGTACTTGAAAGTGCCTTTATGCTTTATGCGATATTATTCTTTCTTTAAAAGATTACTTTGAATAAGCTATGAATTATTCATATTTTTATTAATGAGAATCTCTCAAAACCACTCAAAACACAATATTGCTGTGCCGGACAAAAAACCTGCATCGGAAACTCATCACTCTGGGATTTTTGACACAGTACATTTTATGGGTTCTTTACCCGGGTAACTAAGGAAAATACATGGAATTTAGTGTGTCTCTGTTTTAGAAATTCAAATCGAAATAGGCATGATTTCATTGCATCAAATCAATCATAATCTCAATGGAATCCGAAAGAAGAACTATAAAAGAGACTAGTTCCTTGTCTCAAAGTCGTAAAGGACCAAAAACCTGTTATGGCGCAACGCGAAATCCTGAAAGCACAGCCGACTATAAACTGTTCCCACATACTCTTTCGTTGTCGGATACACTTCAAGGTTTAGCTATCAAATATGGTGTCACAGTAAGTACAAGATAGCCTATGCTTTAGGGCTTATCTTGATCTTTCCATGTGCTGAAATAGTGTGTATAAATTGTTTATTTTGTGTGTATCTTCCTTGAATAATCGAGGTATATGTTGAAAAATTTATGAAAGTTTAAAGAGTACTCTTGCAATCAAAAATGAAAGCACCTTAGCTTTAAAACATACTTCAGATACATGAAATGAACGCTGAGACACCATCTATGCACAGTTTGACAGAGCGGGAGATGCTTGAAGGTCAAATGTGGTTTTGTTTTTAGGTAGAACAAATTAGACGGGTGAACAAAATGTGGACTAATGACAATATTCTTATTTTCAAAACTATATATATACCAATGAAACTTACTTACGATGACCATGGATTGACAGCAGTATGTTGGGATAGTCATAGTACAACACTTGATGATCAGAGTATGTCAAGGAACAATCCTGGTACATCTAGGGTTAATGTTATACACAGTGAGAACCAAAAGTGTGATAGTGAGGAAAGTGTGGATTCTGGGGTACATGAAGTGAATCATGGGGATATTAGTGTGACTATTGAAGAACAATCAAAGATTGACAATTCATCGAACAACTCAGAATCTCTGAACTCATTTCTGAAAAAATTCGACAGCGATATGAAAGCTTCGATTAAAAAAGACGAGAAACAAAGGTAGACATGTTATGCATGTTAAACCATGGAGATTGATGTGTCCTGAGTGGTAAAGTGACCTTGTATGCACTATGGGGATGGCCATTCAATGGATAAAAAGCTTATTTACCAATTAAATGGGTCACAATTTCAAAACTTTATTTTTCAGAGCCAGTGCAATGCCGATGATCAACCAACTACGGGCGAACCAGGAAGGAAATCTGGGTTTGAAAATTCACAGCAATCATGTAAAATTAAAAAGCAATCCTGTGCTTAGGACTAGTGCAAAAAGATCTTCCGGAAGTCTAGATGAAGGTGGTGATGACCTTTTTGAATTGTGAATAACTTCAAACTGCCTCCAAAACAAGAAAAATATGCGCAGCTAATCAACTAGGAATTCAGCAGATAAAAAATTGAATAAGGGGAAAATTAGGGAATATGAAGAGGGGGGGGGGAAATCAAATAACAAGTTTGGCTAAATGACAAGTCTTTTGTTTTTGAAAATATAGTGAAATACAGACATCACAATAGACACCAGCTTGTGTACATATGCTTACGTCATTATTGTGTTGTAAAATGTAGTAAATGTAAATTTGGCCAAAAATCAAGGTATTTATAGCACATTTTTGTTTTCCTCTCTCTGTTATGGGTTGTGATTGCCTTTCTAGGACACAAGTGATCGAAAGTTTACGATTTTTCCTGTTGCAACTGATTGCTCCAGTCAAGCAAACAGAACACTCGTTCATATAATATTCCAGGCGCATAAAAAACGTGGCAAGAAATGTATTTTGCGTGCTCTCGCTTATCTTTGCAATATCGTGAGGTCATGAATGCCCACGTGTTTGCGCGTGCGCATGTATTGCAAGAAGTAGCAGGGTGTTCAATAGACAGAAAGAGATAATAAAACATGGGTGATTTAGTTGAAGAAGATGTCGATCTTGATATCGACACGGACGATATCAAAGGACAACTTAAGACAATGCAGGATGCATTGCAAAGACATTTTGGACATCACAAGGTAGGAGAACCTTCAGTGTTGTACAATAGAAAACTCAAATGTTAAATCATGTTTAGGATTCTTAGCTTCTAAAAGAACAAAACGTAGTCTTGGTGAATTTGTTTTAGCTTTTTTAGCTGATCGCACAACGATAAATTACAAAACATGTTTTTCACGTACGCAAAAGATGCATCTCAACTAAACTAGCTATTACATGTGATACACTTGGTTGAGCAGAAATTATGAACAAAGCTATGAAAATAACGTTTGCTGTGAATTTTGAAACTGAAATAAAGTTATCTATCATCAGATGTACTGCAAAGTTTGAATTTTGTCAGGATGTTGCGAGACTAAAGAGCGAAGGTCGCCATAAAACAGAGTTCGTGGTCATCACACCAAACCTGGCCCGTGCGACGCCAAGCGAGACTTTACTCGCCATGCGTGAAGAGTTAGAGCAGGAACGTAAACGAAGAATTGAACAAATGGCCGGTGGAATGGATGACCTTGACGAGGAAACTAAGGCAACATCCGAGAATAAGAAAGGAGTCAATGAAGAATTGTTGCATCTTTTTGCTTTTCACGACGTAAGAGTCTTTAGCATGAAAACGAGACTCCGTAATCAAACAAGAAAACAATGATATTGGAACTTCGCTTTCATGTTGCATACTGTACGATGTAATTATCGTGAAGGATCGCACAGACTATATAATAACATAGTTAATAAAATATCTGAATATATTGATTTTTAATTTCTCACAGACGAAATACCAAGCACAATCTGAATTAACTCGTCAGAAAGTCCAAGACGCAAAAGATATCATGCACGCGGAGTTATTGCGACGATCAGCGAAAAAAACGGTTGAAATAGAGGTGGAGAAAGAACGCAAAAGAAAATTGGAAGAACTGGAAAAGCTAGCGAGAGGAGAAGGCGAGAATGAATTGGAGATTGCAGAGACGAGTGAACAGTTGAGCAAAGTACAAAATGATCTTAAGAATGCATTCAAACTTGCCTCGGTAAGCTTTGAAACATGTTTTTGTCGCAACCTTTTGGCGCAAAGCAAATTTTATCAAAATGAGTCAGTTTATAGTCTAAGGAACCCAGAGCTACTGAAGACTCATATAAGCTTTAATTATTGTAACGTAACAAAACTTACTTGATTAAGTTACTCTTCACTTTTGCTTCGCGTCCCCATCAACGTACACGTGCAGAAGTATTTGTCGAAGTGTTTGTATCAAAATTTATATACTGAAGCCATCGTTTTCTAAAAAGATATTTAAGATTAGCTACAAAGGAAAATCACCGCGTTAGATAGAGGAAAGATTATCTTTCTTTGCAGCCGCTTTCTCCGCGCGGGCAATGCGTGATCCGCCCGTACGGGTAAAACGGTTGCAATGGGGACGATGCAGGGTGGCTTTGAATCGGTGCTTTGAATACAAAAGCGCATTAATGGAAGGTATGCAAGTCGGTGGAATACAGTATTGCCTATGGTTTGCAAAATTGTTTTTCCAGAAAAGTCAAGACAAAAAGAAAGCGATGGTTGTCAAGATTAGTGAAGAGCGTAAGGAGCAAGTGCTGCAAGATATCCGTCGTAAGTCAGCTGTAGCGACCGCCAAGAAGCTGTCCAGTAAAGAAAGACTGCAAAGAATTGCTGAATTTGATGAGCGCATGTGCATGATGAATGATAGTTCACGTGATCTCTTAGTCAACGTTCAAGAACAGTTATTAGGATTGTTTTCAAAACTCAAGGTCAGGCATCTTTCTCCCGTTTTAAACTAGCTATGTTCGTACTGATTTTCGCACAAACGGTTTTGGAGAAATCTTTATTCTTTTCACGTGCCACAAGGATTGTGAAATCGAGAGCAACTTCAGGATTTTATCTCATTTTGAATAAAACCGAGGTTACCGTTTACTTGAGGTCCGATTCACATGGCTACGACACTAAATTCACCCTTTCAAAGACGAACTTACAGCCTCAAGCCTGTTCAGCGACATTTTTCGCCCAAAGCGACTTTTTGTACTGTTCCAATTGAAAGAAATTGATCAAAATCTAATTTGTCTTAGTTGAAAGCTCATAAGACAAAGAAAAAAAAGTCGCTGTGCACGAAAAAAATCGATAGTGGAAAACAGGCTGAAAGCTACAATAATAGAGCAGAATTGAATTTTCTCAAGCACAACTGCATAGCTACAACAGGAAATTAACAGCTACATAAAATTTTTCCAGAAAGATAAAATGGTGGCAGAGGTTAGACAGGTGGACAAGGCAAAAGAAAACAAAGTTCGAATGCAAGAAGAATTGATCAGGTCAGCATCAGTGAAGCGTGCGGATCGCGAAGCAAGTGCAGAGCAAGCGAGACGAATAAAAGAAGATCAACAAGAGGATTCCACGTTTGAAATGCTGTTGCATGTTCAGAGACAGCTCTTGGACACCTGTGGCAAAGTTCAGGTGCGCTGCCAATTCACAGGGAATATGATTCGTCAAGCCTTCATACATACAAAGGCTATTAGAATTAGACAGGAATCACAGTTTAAGAATCGAAATTCAATAGACATTGAGGCAAAAAGAAACATCCTGTCCACTGGTGAATCTAATCTGATGCAATCTTCTCCTTAGCATTTTCGATGACACTTTTGAAATGATTTAGTTCGAGTATAACGGATGAATGTTTTATTTTAGAATGAAAAGTTGAAGCACGATTTAAAACTGGTTCAGTTTCTTAAAACAAGGCAAAATGTTCTGAAAGACATTCGAAATCGCAGTGGACTTCAGAAGGATGAAAGAAGCAAGTATGGCCCAGAAAACTTCTTCATACTGGGAGATCAGACAGTGTTCTGTGCACTACAGGAGGAAACAAGAGGAAAATGGAGTACCTTGAAGTACCTTGAAGTACCTTGGAGTACCATTTGCGTGTCAAAAACGTGTCAAAAACGTGTAAATGGAATGCAGCCTTGAAAAGAACTGCCAGTCAGATCCATTTCGTTCTCCTTCGGAGATCATCGCTGATGATCTACGATAGATTATGCAACGTTCTTTCATGATTTTTCTCTTGCAGATCAGAGGACCTGAGTGAATTCAAGCGCGCCCGTGGTGAAGGGCGCAAGATATCAATGATCGGTGATCTGGCTGAAATGAACCTTGCAGGACAGTCGCACAGTTTTGCTGGGCATAATGAGCTAAGAAACCAAGAAAACAGTGGACGCAAGTTATCTATTATTGGCGAACAATTTGAGCAAAAAACACAAGGAAGCGTATAACTCAGCACACTTTGAAAACTCATGGAATTATTGTAATTTTTTGTGGAAATATTCTTTGTATAATATAAAAGCATCTTAATTCGCTCTCAAATTGTCTTGCTTTTCTTTTTTACTACGCTTTTTCCTACGACTCTTGCGTATCATGCTAACAAGTATAATGTTGAACTCAAAACTAATGTAACGTTTTAAATAATCGGATACAAATGATTTCAAAACGGAAAAAACGGTTCCTAAGTAATTGGATATAGAAAAGTACTGGGGTACCAGTGTGCGGGACAATACACCAACACGAAGTCAAGGTATAATCGAATTCTTGCATAAGCAATCTTGCCAAGATTAAATACCAGAGAAGAAATACACAAATCTGATTGGCTAATTCAGAGACGCCAGAGATGTGACGAAGTTATAAAGACGCCCAAATACATTCCTTGTTTGAAAATTAGTAAACGACCAGCAGGCTTGTAAACAGAACGAAACAACGATAATATTTAATTTGTTTCGAGATACTAACAGCAAAGCAGTGTTGTGTGTTGAGCTGCAAGGTTCCCTGATAGTGCAACACTTCTTATTTGATTTGATAAACGAGCTAGTCTGGTAGAAAATACTTTGCGGTTGAAACGATACTAACTTTGAATCGTCATGCCAGTTCGTGGCGGAGGAGAAGACTTGCGATCTCACGATTTTCGAAATGAAACCAGAGAGCCACCACCAAGTTATAGAAGACGTAAAGATCCCAGTCCACAACGTTTTGAGCGGCAAAGTGGCTATCCTGACGAGCCGAGAACGTTTGCAAGAGCAACTGACCCACTGACGGTCTACAAAGTGAGTTCACACTTTCACAAATGCTCAAATTTCAAGTTTACTGCCTCTTCATAGAATATATTGTATCTTTGAAGGTCATTAGTGCATTAGCTCAATTCAATTTGTTAATTTGACCGACAAAAGTTGTTGCTTTGTAACAAGGAGTTGTCGATTTCAAATCCCCAGGGAAGTCAATGTCGATTTCATATTCGGCATAATGTTGAAGCAACATTCCAATTTTGTTTCCTTGTTTAGAGTTTCTGTGCTAAGATTTTGCCAGTTTTAAGTTTTAAAAGCGTCAAAGTTTCTATGAATTGTCTGGATCCTGAGTACCGTCTTTAGTAATTTCTGTTTTTAGAAGAATTATTGCGTGCTTCGCTTGTAGCAAAAGTTGCACACTTTATATGAATACGATGAAGACATTCCAAGCTACGTTAATTAATCCCGTGTGTTTCTTATTTCTCATCAGAGACTATTGCTGACCCTTTTATATTTTTGCGGTTTCGAGTTTTTCAAGAATAAAAAGCATCTTACTCTAAACATCACGCTGTAGTATGGTGGCGGTTGTAGATAGCGTTCAAGAGAAACAAAAGTGATTTATTATTGTTTTAAAATATCAAATTGTCCTTTAGTTGAGTAATCTATACTGACCACAAATTATAGCGCAGTTGTGACCGCGCTTGTCACAATCTCACCCCCGAAAAATGAAATCCATGTTCTTTGACATAGAATTTGAAACATTTTCCCACTTAGAATAGCTAATGCTCTTCTAATTTCTTACATTTACAATCTGGACTCTATGGTAAATCTTTTACCCTCATTGTTATGCATTTCATCAGCAATGTGCTGTATAAATATACGCTTGATATTGTAGTATTTGCTACGCTTTTTCCTGCGGTTTACTGGAATGCAGTCAGCAGTTTTGCTTAAGAGCTAAACGCTAAACAATATCATATGTAAGAACTCCTCTATCTCTCAAATACCAACACATATTTTTGTATTGTAGAAAGTTGTAGGAAGATATTTGATTACTTCATGAATGAAATGCAATGAATGTTTGCTTTGATCACAATCTATTCTGATAGTCTAGAGTCTGCAAAGTCAAGACACTAGCCTAGTAAACAAAGCAAGAATTCAACCAAGAATATATTTATAATTTGATAACAATTCAGTTCTTAGTGATCATCAGTAACAAAGTGTGGCCTTTATAGAAAGGAAACTCCCACCCACACAGTTAAGTTACACTTCCTGACATAGTAGGGTTGCTGTTGCCAGGGTGTATCACGACATCTTTTTTAATGTACTGATAAAGCTATTATATTGCCCATCCCAACAGTTACAATGCCCACAATTTTACCAAATGTAATAATTTATCCGTCAACATTATAACCAAATTGGTTCAAAGAAAAACTACCTCAGTCAAGTATTTAGCCCTGCAGTAGCATATTGTGTAATATCAAATCCTAATATCTCAATGTCATTGCAGCTTTCAGATATGGAAAAACAAACAATTATTTTGGAGAAAGCTGCTCCAGATCAGGGTTTTGGTATTGCTATCTCTGGAGGTCTTGATAACCCACATTATGAGACTGGTGATACCTCAGTTATTATTTCAGATGTTATTGAAAAAAGTCCTGCAGATGGCTTACTTCGGTATGCTTGCTCACATCTCTATTACCAAATATCTTGCTAGCTGGTACTTATGACAGACGTTTTTGCAGAGTGAATGATGTTATCCTAAGTGTAAATGGAGTTAATGTTGAAGGTGTGGAACATGGTGTGGCTGTGGAAGCTTTAAAGAACAGTGGATACTCTGTCAAATTGGTATGAGCTTGCTCTTAATAAGAACTTGTTCATCAAAGAAATGTAGGATAGTTTCCGGCATGAGAAAATCTACAAATTACATCTCTTATCACAGGTGATCCTGAGGCTTAGACCAAGCATAACATCGTCATCTCCAACATCAGTTCCTTCAATCCAAGAACCGTTGCAAGCTCAGCAACGACCAGTAGTGGAGAGCAGCAAAGAAAGAAATGTTGTCTTATCAAAACATCCATCAGAAAGCTACGGGATGTCATTGGGAACTGTTCTCTTTGTAAAAAACCTTGACCAACGAGGTCCAGCGGCAAGAGAGGGACAGCTAGAGCTTGGAGATGTTATTCTCAAAGTGAGTAAGAACTTGCTTCAAGTGTTGTAGTTTTTCTAATGTTAATATACAGTAGTTTCAATAACTTTCTATTCCAGATCAACAATGAGAAAGTGGATGACCTGAGCAGATCTGATGCTGTAAACATCATGAGAAATTCTCCAGATAGATTGAATCTTGTCGTTGTTAGAAATAAAGACATGTCACCGAGCATAGCTGCTGCGAGGTAACATTACTTGTATAGAGATTGACTTTTATAACTAGAGTACTGGTTTGCAAGTTTCTGACAGAGTTATACCAATGATAACCTGTATTTACGCATAGGTTTGCAGGTGTCAATGAATCTGTGACAATGACAAGATCGAATGTGCTTGAGAGTTCAAGCAGTGGTATGAATGGGCAAGGTAGTCCAGCATTTTACTAATTATTTGAGCTTCCAGTTAGCATTCAAATCTTAAAACTTTCTCTGCAAATTATTTCAGAATTGCTTGCATTTAAGCAAGACCAGAAAGGTAAGTAGAAATGGCATTGAATGGCAACATTTTTAGCAATGACATGGAGCAATTAGTGGCAATGTTTCCCAGTGCATCTTGCTGATGAATTTTACTCTGTCTAACACAGGAAGATTTTACTTTCAAAGGGGGAAAATCTTTCCAGAGACATTGTATAGGATTTCATTGTAATTATTTTAGATGGTTGGGATAATACTCTGCGCAGTACAACAACCTACAGTATCTCGAGTGCTGGGAAACGAAGTGATGAGAAAGAACGAGATATTGATGTAAGAAGAGACAAGAAATTCCATGGGTTAGTTTTGCTTGGTTTACTTAGTTGAATTCTTCCAAAAAGTGATATAGTTTTTGAGGCAAATGAAACTAAACTTAGTTCAAATTTTTTGTTTTAGTGAGCCACACCTTGTATCGTTTCATCGCACTGGAACTAGTTTAGGTATTCAAGTCGCAGGAGGCAATGCTGTTGGAATATTTGCAAACGCAATAAAAGAGGGCAGTCCTGCTCAGCTTTCTGGTCTTCGTGTTGGAGATCAAATATTATCTGTAAGTATTTAAATAGCTCAATTAGGTACTATTTAACTACCATAATTGATCAATTTCTACCGTAATTTTCAATTAATTCGTCAATTAACTAAGTTTCTATTGTACTGACTTAAAAACACAGAAGCACGGAAAAAAGAGACTCACGTTCTATTTTGTGTACAGCTTGAACCAGTTTTAAAGTTGTTGAAAGCTGATGAAAGCTGTAAAAAATAAAAACACAATTTCATTTGTGAAGATTTGATTAATTTTTCCGGTCATTTTTCAAAGCTTTTTTTAAGAGCTTTCTTACTTAAAAAATACTTTCTGGACAATGAAGTTCATGTCTAGCGACACTGTAGAGCAAGAATACACCAAAAAACTCAACCTACAAGCGAAATACTGCCGATTTCTTTAGTCTTTTCTTGAGAAAGTAAAAAGTTTTGTCAAAACCGCTCAGGCAATGGCGGAAATTTTCGCGCCAAAACAACCACAACCTTGTTTCTAGTGGTTTCCAGTACTAAATCGCTCGCTCTTAGCGCGAACCTCATTCCCAAGCCCTTGCACGCAATTTGAAGACGCGCAAGTTATGCGAATCCAGTAAAACTAAATGATAATTTTTTGATTATGACTTGTAGGCAAATGATATGGACTTCAAAGACATTACACGCGAAGAAGCGGTTCTTATACTTCTTTCTCTGCCTGAAGAAGTCAGTTTACTTGTACAATACAAGAAATCAAGTGAGGCCATTGTTAGTTAGAGTTAGAGAAAGAGATAGAAAAAATACTGCTTACTGTTGCTTTCTTCAGTATTTTAGTTTGTCTAGTTTGTCTATTGAATGTTTCTTTATTTTAGTTTACGATAAATCTAAAGAAGAACCAGGCGATTCATTTTACGTCAAGTATGTTTGATACTACAACTATATTTGTCCACAATTTATAGAGTGCTCTCCAAACCTGAGCAGTAGGAGAGCCGTTAATGCAATCAAAACTCATTGATTTTAGAGCGCAGTTCCACTACACTGGATCAGATGAGGACGAACTGTCCTTCCGAAGAGGAGAGGTCTTCCATGTACTCGACACAATGAATGGAGGTACCATAGGATCATGGAGGGCACAGAGGGTTTTGCAAAGTGGTGCTGAGACTGAAGTTGGTATCATACCAAATAAATGCAGGTACTGTGCCCAAAGACTGCAAGAAATACTTGGTGTTTTTCATATAGAATTCTATCCCTCTGAAGCGGACTAAAAGTTTTGTTGATGCTCGGATACTTTAGTACACATATCAAGCTATATTTTGTGCTTCTTCAGAGCTGAGCAGCTGGCCATTGCACAAGATTTGGAAGCAAAGAAAGGTGCAAATCCGAAACAAAAATCGGGAACATTGAAAAGGAAAGATACGAAAAGTCAAACTCCAAAGAAAAAGCAGTACCAAGCGGCGGATCAACTAGATGAGACTTCATTTCGTAAGTCTTTATTATTCCACAATACCAAAGATTACGCACCAAGAGTAATAGGTCTTAACTGTGCTGTGCTTTCAACTACTTTTACTTCGTAGAACTCGACGTAAAATATCCTGCTTATGAAAGAGTCGTCAGGCAGAAAGGTATACATGGACATAACTGACTCCCAGCTAAGATCATCTTAAATTTTTAGAGTGTCTGCAGCAAATGTGCGAGTTTGGTGCTTCATAATATACGGCAGAAAGGATTAAAACATTATCCTGGATAACTTGTATCATTCTTTTTCCTAGCTGGCTTCGTGCGTCCTGTAGTCCTACTGGGACCGATTGCTGACATTTGCAGAGACAAATTAATGGTGGAGTATCCAGAGAAATTTACTTCACCGGGTGAGTAGAGTGATAAATTTTGAAGCTGTGTTGGTTCATTGTGTTTATGTTTGTTTTACGTTTTAATGTCTAGCCACATTTGGTCGTTTTGATGCGAAGCAATCTGGCATCAAACTCAGTGCTGTCCGCGACAATATTTCCAGCGTACGTAATTAGTTTTAAAAAGCACTTGTCTTATGTCAGTAGAATAGGTGTATAAACTTTTCTGAATTTCCAGGGCAAACACAGTCTACTTGACGTCACACCTGAAGGAGTTGAGATGTTAAATTTTGTTGGACTGGAACCTATTGTCATATTCATGCAGCCAAGCAACAAACAGCTTATCAAGTACACATTATTTACGCATTTCATTACACTATTTAATTCTTTAAGCTTCTGTAACTGATTATTTTCCATGTTTTGTCAGAGATCTGCGCCATGACCTCACCAATAAATCTCACTCTGCAAGATTTGTGAAAAAACTGTACGATCAAGCGGAAGCATTGAGCTATGATTATCCTTATTTGTTTACAGGTACATTGTTATTGTCTATATTATCTTCTATTAAGTTATAAGGAGCAATAGAAAGCAGATGTGTATCCTCAACGAAGCTTGTTATATTACTCTATGCACTATTTTCAGCTGTGATTCCGCTGGAACGTAACCAGAAATGGTATACAGATTGTGTTGATATTATCAAGAAACAACAAGAGGACACTATTTGGTTGCCCGAGACCATGGTAATGCTTAGCTGTAAAGCTTTTCAGATGGAAACAATAAATGTTATTGTCAGTTTCTGTGAGTTTAAAATTCGTTGATGTCATGTTACAGAGCCAACATAATGATGAAGAAATCGTGTTCCAAATGCCACGTGTTTCAGTGAGTTATGACATGGATCAAAGTGGATTGGATCTTCCTGGAGATTCAGAAGGTAAAGATCCCCCAGCCCACACCACTGAGGAGGAAGTCGTCGTAGCAGCGTCGGCGTTCGTGCAGCAATCGGAATCAGCACCCGCAGTACAAGCGTTCAGCGTTGCACCTGAAATATCGGAAAAGGATCGAAACGAAGAGGACGAACGCGAATTTCAGAGAAAACAAGAAGAAGAGCGAGAGTTTCTGAGAAAGCAAGAAGAGGAACGAGAATTTCTGAGAAAGCAAGAAGAGGAACGAGAATTTATGAGAAAGCAAGAAGATGAACGAGAATTTTTGAGAAAGCAAGAAGAAGAAAGAGAATTGCGAAGACAGGAAGAAGAAAGAGAATACCAGCGACGGCGCCAAGAGGAAGTAGAACGGGAACAAGAGAGAGGAAGACGTGAAAATGAAGAATATGAAAGACAGTTGGAACAGCGTGAGTATGAACGAAGACAATACGAGGAAAACCGACGAAGTTACGACGGTGACGATCAACATCGTGACCAAAGAAAACCCTATATACCCCCAGGAGTCAAGTAAGTTCATAAATATACTATTGCTTTTGACCAAGTGATTTGAAGACAGTTTGGTGATACGCAAACTATATTACTGCTTTTCTAGAGTCCTACCGGGAAGTCTCCCCCCGGTAGTTAGTCTAAAGAAAGCGGATTCAGGGGAGCGGAAGACCCCTCGTGACGAGTACCCAGACGATGCTAGACCAGCTGTGCAACTACGTCACGTTGAACGAGACTCGGAGGCCGAGCAGTATGATGAGAGGATTGGGGTCAAGGTTTCCGATATTTTTGATATTGGTAAAGATATCCAGTCAGGCGAGTACCACGAAGACGGGAGGCGTCAAGAGAGAAGCGATGAACGACGATATAGAAGGTACAAATATCTTGTCACAAAATTGTATGTACTGAATATCAACAACCATCCATTCATACGTAAAGAGCATTACATCATCATTCATCGTACGTAATGACATCATTATACACACGTGACCTTTGTAGTGACAGTGACGAGGACGATGCGAGATTCCGCGCGCAGGAAACTCGCAACACGCAGGATGAGGGACAACACGGGGAGATACATGAAGAGTTAGTACGCAGTACTATGAAACCCGTCGAAGCAAATATCGATTTCGGAGACATGTTCAGGTAGTTTGCGCAATCCTGGGACTTAGTCTTGCTGGATGCATGGCGATAGTGGACCCTCATCGTATATTTATTCTTATCTTATCATTACGCATTCACTATGTCATCCATGAGTAATAACATTACGCAATCATTGAGTTAGTACTGGTAAATACCTAGCACTATTCTCTAACTTTTATGCGTTCTACACGGCACTCCATCTCCATCTGCACTCCAAACAAACACAAAATCATTTACGCACTCGCAATCATCATTTAACTTGAGTTGGGCGCTTGTCCTTTACTGTATTTTCATTCATATTCAGCTCACAACAACAGCAAACATCGACTGATCGAACCCAGACTGCAACGGAGTACAGAACTAGTTACCAGGTTACGAAACAAGCTCGCAACACGGTTGTAGATACCCGTGGAGGGCGTCGTGTTGAGAGCGGAGTGTTCAGTGAGTATTACCCTGGGAGATCTCGCGCAAGGATTGTGAACGTTGAAGAAGATAACCAAGGATACAGAGGACGTGAAGAACCTCAATCGAAGGTGAGGGATATTGAGTGCTTTCAGGAGTGCAAAACTGCTGGAGAATCGAGATTCTAATGAAGTATGTTTTAGATGGAGTACGAAGATCGCGTCGAAGGTGAACCATACGACCGTCGCCCTCCAGGCTCATCCTACCCCGAAAACAGACGCCCACCTCCTCCTGCAGAGGGCTACGCTCCAAACCGTCCCAAACCTTATTCCAGCATGTACCCGCGTCCATTTGGCACCCAGTCGTCCGGGTACAGACGACCCGGCGGAGACCAGAATGAATACGGTCGACCTTACAATGGTGACTACCAGATCCCTATGCCCGAATATGGAGGAAATTATCATTATGGACAGACAGCATACCGTAATCCTGCTACTGACTACGATGACGCCAGAGAGACTACAAGGTATGCACTACTTTAATATCTCTTTGATGAGAGTTTAGATGATGTTTAACATTCGCTCCTCATTGCTCATTGTAGACTATATTATATTCTACTTCTAACTTGTAATTTTAGTCAATTATTTCAATCAGGGAACTTGTTGAAACTTTTAGTACAGCATTTGATGTAAGCTGTAGGTCTTTTCAGTTTTGAAACATCAGTTGTTTGTCTTGCCACAATGCAAGGTGATTATTAGAAAGAGGATCCTGGACCGTTGTGATTGCAATTGACTCTTCGGCTTTTATAAATACTAATAACTTGCGAGGATCGTTTATTATTACTTAGGACTTAATGACTAGTTCATATTGAGATTTGCTAGAATAGTAGAATGACTTTTTTATAAATGAATTCTATATGATAAACCTTGACGCTAATAATCACCTTACATTGCTCGCTTAGTTTCTGGTAGGATAAACGACTCTTTGGAAAATTTGATATATACACTTTATTAATGTAACAAGTATCATGGTGTTATATATGACGTTTCTGTGACGTGCCACCAACAAAATGAGGGCGGTCAGTTGATTCAGCGGTCTGCTATTGAAATCACCTTGCATCGTGGCGGACAAAATGGCGACTATCCGGAACAAACGAGACCAACACGCGTGTTTTGTATTTAGTGACTTCGAGTCAGTCACCAGTGATGAGCCCACGGTCGTGGCTACGGCTCGCGGTTACTTCACATCACGTGGTGGAATACTGACGTCAGAAGAAACTGGAGTAAGCATTTATATTCCATCTGGTGCAATCCCAAGTGGCATTGAACAAGAAATTTATTTTAAAGTTTGTAATGATAATTCCATGTTGCCTCCATTGGACACAGAGAAAGGTAAAGTGTCTTTTCATACGCTTCATCTTTACAGTAAGCGGTTCCCCAAGAACCTAAGTATATATCTATATTTGTGATCACTTTCATTTCTTGTTCAGGAGAAACTCTCCTCAGTCCTCTGGTGATGTGTGGACCTCACGGTACAAAGTTTCTCAAAGCCGTAGAGCTGAGGTTACCTCATTCAGCATCCATGACACCTGAAGGATGGTCCTTCTCTCTCAATAACTCTACAGGTATCATCGTCTCTTTGCACAACACTCATTACCACACTCTTCTTATTACTTCTAAATACTAGTAATTGTATCTAATTGCTTACATTTTCTAACCAACTCAGGAACCCATCTGAAATATTCAACTATTTATTCTTGCAGGAGAACCAAAGAACTACAAAGTTGGAAGCAACAGTGTATCTGTTTTGGTTGATCATTTTTGAGAAGAGGATTAAAATTCAACACTCGCAATTACGAAAATATCCACAACGTTTAAACTAGACATATTTTTGTAACAAATTCAGTCTAAAGTTGGCGTTTCTGTCAAGCAATGGAGATGAAAGTTGTACCTATGGGATGTGAATTTGTTTGCACTAGAAGAAGTTTACAATATGAAAATTTTTGCTATTCGTGTAGAGTATATGTTGCATCAACGCTCACCAAATGTTATAATGTAGTTAATAAACGCATAGATTATTTTGTAACAGTATTTTATCAGAAAAATAGAATTGAATGAATTTGCGGTGTTGCTCATTTACTTTAATATCATCCTGTAACAAGTTGTTCTAATCTTGAGTGCCAGTCTATTTTTTCCACAAATTCTAAGAATCAAATTTTTGTTTCCTCTAGATCTTCAAGCGAGATCTAAGAAAAAGACGTTGTCAAAAGCGCAAGACCTGGCTTGTTCTAGGAATTTTGTTGTCCAATGAAAACATTTTCATATTCACGTAGTTTGTTAACATAATATTCGTAGAAACATTTACATATAGCCATACACAACGAGCATGCGCCAGTGGCATGCATTGGATAGTGACGCAAATGTAATCCAGAGGATGTAATTAGTATTTTGGTGAAAATTTAATCCAATAAGGCATTTATTTCCATGAGTCAGACCTCGTAGTAAGTCTTGTATTGTAAACAATATTCGCTGTGAATGATTACTAGTAGTCTAGCTTTGTATTGCATTCGTAAATGCCGAGACATCCATGGACTTGAGCGTGAGTCCAGTCATAGTAATAGGTCAGTACCAGAAAGAAACGGTAAAGGTTTCCATGGGAACAGCGTCAACAAGATGGTGGATGCAACAAATGTGAAATTTATCTGAGTTTCGTGATCATTACAAGATTAATTTATCAAAGAAACGACAAGTGGATAAACCCTGGATTTTTCCACAAATGAATATTGCTGAAAATGAATCAAAAATTATCAAATAAACCTTCGAGGAAAGATCGACCGCGGTCCACAGGTATAATAATATTAAACTACAAATTGATCAACATCTGCTGTCCTCCATTAACTGTTGTTCAGACGGAGAATTCTACTTATTAAAAAATGGGATGCGCAGTTTGCACACTTGAATTTTCTTAGACAGATCAGGCAAATCAAAGAGGAAAGGCGATCAAACGCCGGATAAAACTATCACTCCTGTCCCATCCTCTGCTGGAGTTGCAGATGAGAGTATAAATCCTGCTTTTAATGATGTTCTTTCTGGAGAAGAAATTGACTCACTTGCTGTCAATCTAGAAGAACTACGAAAGGTTTCTTATATTTTCTTGTTCAAACGGTAGTTGGTCGAAGCAACGAGATACCATTACCTTTTAGTGAAGTATTGAATGTACTGGTTTCTTGAAAGAATGGTAAACTTCACATCACATCCTCTCATTAAAGTAGCGTTGTTGTTTTTTCTAGAACAGACCACCAAAGCATCCTGTAGTTGAGAAATCTTCACGCCAGGTCCTGGTTAGGAAAGCTGTGAAACTGAAAGAAGATAGTGGGGCGAAGAATGGAAAGACGTATGTAGTGTAGTGATGATATACCCTTGTATATAAGCCCGCCTTTCACATGAGGTTGATTACGAATTACTGTACTGATTCTTTTATGTTTTATTACATATCTTGCAATATCACTCCTACTTTTTAGCATAACGGTAGCTCATCGAGCAAAAGATGAATCCGAATTTAACAAATACAAGAAACTTGGTAAGCATGTATTTCCATGGCAAATTTCCATGAGATCAAAAACACAAGATACCCCTGCCACCAAGTGAAGTCAAAAACAAAAGAGAACAGACTTCACTGAATTATGGATTCTCTTAAAGGCAACAAAGATCCGTGTAGTGACGATGTGACACCTTTCTTTGAACATCATATCCTTGGCACATTAAATGAATTTAAAGAACAGAATGAAAAGAATCTACAATCTAAGGTAACATATCATTTGTCCCACAATTTTTCTTAAAAGACATGCATCTTCAATTTTAGCTCCCCGTCACTTCTCTATGTCCTTAGGTCTCCTTCATCTTGCTTTTTTTTTCAGAGAGTCCCCAAGTCAAACAGTGAAAAGGTGATAAAAATTAATCTCTGAGAAGGAACTGTCACCGTACACCCTTTACAGTTCCTTCAGTTTAACTTTTGCTGTTTTCATCAGATGTATGTCCCTGGACTGGCAAGCAATGTAATAAAAGGACGAATATTTCCAAGTCATATCTATAAACCTAATGTAAGGGCACTTGCATAAGCAGTGAAGAATTTCGGAGATGTAAAAGTTAGTGCGTTCTGTCATACCTAACGAAATATTGCATACAAAATGTTCTCACTAGGGATAGTGTTATACCCAGATGAAATAAAGCTT
>JAODVQ020369991.1:0-11418 GCA_025400075.2 Phenganax stokvisi | reverse complement strand
GATTCAGGCTACCTGGATAAACTTATTTGGCGTTGATACAAGTGCACTGGCAGTGCATAACAAAGAGAAATTCAAGAATATTTGAGAAAATATGACTTGTTTGTTATGCATCAAGTGTTCACGGGAAGGGAAGTCAGTGTGTGAGCAAAACAAGATATCAGTACAGGAAATCCCCTAATTCAAACATGAGAGAATTCAAGATTCTCAAGAGGCAAATTGAAAATAGTAGCCAAATTGATTAGGGTTAAACTAAAGGACTGAACAATTCTTCAATACTGCCTAGTTACCCAGACCTTTTCTAAATTGTAGTCAGTCCCACCAGACTGAGTCATTGCAGCTCATTCAGTTCAATGTAGTTGACTCACAACATGCACTTCTGGACTCTAAACCATGTATTTCCATGCCTGCCATAGGTGCTTAGTAACATGGCACCGCGCCGCCTAGCCTTGAACACCCTGAATGATGCATGCGGCACCACGTTGCAAAAAAAGCAAACGCAGAATAAGAAAATGAAAATCATACTATTCTACTCTATTGGTGATGAGCAACCATTCCCGTAAGATGGTTGAACGAAAATTAAATTGTAAACATCGATTGCAAATAGGGAAGATCCTTGGTCAAATTCATCCAACATGGCAGTGATGACGCAACATGAGAACCACTCGTATTGCTTTCAATTGGAAGAAAACATCCCCGTTTTGCACGATAGCGTCATTAACTTTGATCTCGTCTATAGCAAGAAGGAAGTCAAGAATGTTAGAGGAAAAATGTTTTGCTTGGGTAGCGACAAAAATGTTTGTCATTCATAGTTATAAAAAATTAGTTATGCACTAAGTGTTCAGGAGAAGGGGAAGCCAATATCTGCCAAAACAAAATACTTGTACAGGAAATCCCCCTACTTCGAGCATGAAGAGTATTCAAGATTCTCAAGAGCCGGCAAAATTGAGAATAGTAGTGAAATTGATTAGCCTTAAACTAAAGGGCTAAACAGATCTTTAATACTGGCTACCCAAGTCATTTCTAACTTGCAGTGAAAATGACATTTTTGGAACCAGACTGAGCCATTGCCACTCAGTCAGTTCGGTATATTTGACTCGCTGCATGCACTTCTGGAGACCAAACCATGTATTTCTACGTCAGCCATATAAACAGGTGCTTAGTACCTGCCTGAATACAATTGATTCATCATCCAACATGGCTACGCATCGCCTAGCCTTGAACACAATGATTGATGCATGCGTCACCAAGTTGCAAAAAAAAGCAAACACAGAATAAGAAAATGAAAATCATTTAGATCCTATCCCACTCTATTGTACATGGTTTTTTTATTAAAAGACAACATTCTTTATGGCATGGTGTTTGGCCTTTTTTGCAAGATAGCGTCAATAACTTTAATCTCGTCTCTTACGGGATTAGATCTTTAATGAGGATTATGAATTTCTGCATGATTTTCTACGTATAGGCACTAATATAGCCTGCGCCACAAACGAACGTGGTATTCATTTATATCAATATTGCACTGAGAAGGATCAAGTTCTTCAAGCAAGATTAAAGTCTCATGTGGTGGATTATTTTACATTCGTGAACCTACCCAGTTATTCGACATCAATTCAATTCTACAATTGCTAAAGAAATTAGTTTAATGATGAGCAAAAATACAATAATTGCATTTGTAACAACTGAAACGGAAATCCCCTGACGTCAAGTGGACACACTTATTAAGGTATGTCAATGCTGCAAAGAACGAGGTTTAGAAATGTCGCACGAAATGAAGGCGTTTGCTCAACTTTGTTTTTGCGTACTACTAGTAGTGCTGACTGCACTATCGACTGCATCCGACGTCAAGGTAAAATAATTTAGTTATAGCACAATATTTTCTTAACTAATACCATAGTCAGGCTAGGAGTCAACACGGAGCCATCTTTGTTTCTTAATGCATTTGCGTCTGCGCTAATAGTGGTATTTACAACTGTAAAATTAAAAATGGCGAAGAAAATTTCATATCATAAAAAACTTAGTCGTGCATCATAGTTTTTTTTCATGGTTGTGCATCATAACTCTTTTTCACTGTGTTAAGCATCAGTTTTTTCATCGTTGTGTCCAGTTTTTCACCGTCGTGCTACTAACTCTTTCACTCACATCATAACTCTTATTCACTGCATTGCTCGTAGTCTTTTATAGGACTTAAGTAATAAAGAACAAGCTTGGTCACGGTGAAGCTACTCGCCAAATTGCAATTGGGGAAACGACTAGCAAGCAGCAACCACAGTTGTTCAGTCGTCTTTACTGCTTGGGTACGATTTTATACTTTCTAGTGTTCACTGGTGAAAAATTGCAAGGAAAGAGCCAAAAAAGCCAATGAAAGTTGCTATGATTTCATGAACCTTCTTGACAAAAATTGTGGAGAACAAAAAAGTTATTGTGAAAAGTATACGGCAGATCTTATTAAAGCATGCGCCTCTGGTAGGTACACGTTTTATAAAAGTACACGTTACACTGAAGGCTACATTACAGGCTGCAATCACTGAGAAATGTTACATGTATAGTGGCCACGCATTCTGATGCCAAAAGTAGAACCTACTTCTCCTTTCCGAAGACGTTTTACGCCGCTTTTGTTGTTGCAATGTGGCCATATACATTGTAACATCAACGCAATACCAACCAAAAGTTGGACCAACTTTTCTCGTAATGACGTGTATACTTTACTTTATATCATGACATGCTATGTTGTTTCGTATTTTCAGGTTTTTGTAAGAAGTGTTTGGAAAACGCTCAAAGTGCTTACGACGATTGCATTCAGTTTTATATGAAGACTGTGCCTACTGATAAGGAACTCAAATACTGTGAAGATGTAAAAAAGGAATTATCGCTTAAATGTCCACAAATTTGCCATGGTATTAAGAGCTTTCTCAAATGTAATTCAAAAATAGTTAATCCATTGCTCATTTTTTAACTCTTAGCTTTGTCTCCAGGGGCCGGTTATTCAAAGCTGGGTTAGCATTAACAATGGGTTAACGAAAAGTTTGAAGCTATATTTTTAACCACTTGTTTACTGACTTGACAAAATTTTTCCACAAAGCTAATCTACGTAAAAAGAAGCCTTTAATTGCAAAGTTTTGAAACAAATGGACATACAGAAATGCACAAACCAAACAGCTGGTTAAATTTTTACCCAAGGTTAACGCTAACTCAGGTTTGAACAACCGGCCCCAAGTAGCTTGTTTTGTCCAAATTCGTCACACTATACATTGCACTGATGGCAGTGTTGCTTGTTCTGTTCTAATCTTTATTTGTAGGCTGGTGATCTATTACACCATTTATCTTAAATCATGCAAAATGTATACTCATTTTTACCTTTGATTAATCCCGTTTACATAGGCGCGATTTTCAACGTGATTTTTCGTGTCGAGCGATGTGAAAGAGTGCATAACTGCCGAATATACTTGGTCCAACAATTTTGCTAGATACACTCGCCAGTCAACCTACTGGATCACACGCAGAGAGGAGAAAAATCGCAGCAAAAATCGCCCGTGTAAACGGGCCTTTAATACAGCCACCTTACTTGAATAGTATTCTCACTGCTCTACTCTCAAACAAAGATTGAAATTATTCAAAATATCTCCATGCCCATACACGAAGCGTGGCGTTTAATCCCGACTGGGTTTACCCGCAAGGTTTTGTTCTCTTCTAAATGAGCAATAAATATAATCTGTTTTCATCAAGGTTTAAGTGGAAAAGGATCGAGCAAAGAGAATCCCGGAAAAAACTGTAAAGATATTTTGGACTCAAGCCTCGGCACAATTAAAAGTGGTCTTTACTGGATCAAACCTGATGGCGATGCCACCTCCGTCCAATCATACTGCGATATGAGCTTCCAGGGGGGTGGGTGGACCTTGGCAAGCTATGGATACGCTGCAACGACTGGTTACGGCATTATCGACAAAAGAAATAAAAATATTCCAAATATGAATCATCCTAACGGCTACACATGGCGTCCAAGCAAACGTAATAATTCCCAGGGTGTTGTTGCACTTCAACACGGCGCGGTGAATTTAGCACGAGGGGCCAAGTATATGATCATGGCGGCCGGGAATAATCCTGTATCGGGTGGTATTAACGAATACAGTTATGTTTATTTAATCGACATCAGCAACAATCCATACACTATTACCTTTGCAAATCACAACCGTTACCATGGAGGAACCGGAACTGCCAACATTCCGAAAATGCACGTGCTTGAATTTACTGTGAAAGCACTGAAAGGAGAAACTGGAAGCGAGAAGAGATATGCTTTGGCTGAATCTCTGGGTATCTCTTGGAGTGACACTTACCCTACCGGATACGGATTTTCCCCAGTGAACGCTCCTTATGGCACGTGGACTAAAGGGCCGTTCTTTCCCAGTGTGCACAGCGGAGACAGACCAACAAACAAACCTTGCCAAACGCCGAAAGCTTACGCACCCGACATAGCAAAAGGATGTTCCAACTACGTCCATTATGGATGGCATTCTTTACACACGACTCAGAAGACCGGACAAACATCTATATGGTTTAAATAACTGAGACCATTTTGTAACGTAAGTTTATCATTACCACAGCAATGTAGACAATACTACACTAGGACTGCACTAGCAGTTGACTATGCCTTCTTATATACTTAAATATATATTTTATAGGGTGTAGAATTAGTTGTTGAAAAAAAAATTTTTTTAGCATTTTATTGCTTTTCTTTGATATTAAGCTCGTTCAGTCGCACTCGCGCACCTTTACTGCCAAAACCTACAAAAATGAGAAGATGTAAGCACAAACAACGCCAAAATATTTTCACACTCATGTTTGTTTATTTATCCTGTAGTTTATAGCATAGCTTGAACACTAAGATCGATGGCATCAAGAAATACAGGAACTCTATATTATTACAGTATGGCACATAAAGTTAATCTACATAAAATCTGCTGCACACATTCGTCGTTTTTGCACAGCTTTAAGTTTTGACAGAATCTGTTTATCATTTGGAATTTCTTTTTGTTTTGACTTGTCTGTTTGTTCCCTACAATGTTTCGGAGAGCTCGGTTCAACACCTCGAGTTTTTTCTCTTTTTTTCGACTTGTCTTTATTCTTCTGTTTCGACTTATGTTTTTTCCTGTATTTCCTTTTTTGTCGATCACTGTCTGACTCGCTACTTGAGTCATAACGAGAAAATGGTACATTTTGACGGCCTTGAAATGTTAGCTTCACGTTTGTATCTTCTTTTTGCGATTGCTGTGAAGGAGGTAGTCTAGGACCGTACATTTGTTTTTCTTCTTCTACTTCCATAGCATTTTCTTTGACGTTGTCATCCTCGCAAACAATTTTTACAAGTTGAATACTTGAAGTATCGACATTGGTTTTATATCTGTTACAATCATCATGAGTAATCTTATCTTTTTCATCAGGTGGTTTCGTCTGCTGGTTGGGTACAGTTGGCAAAACAACAGTGGTCACAGGTTCGTTAATTTGAATGCTATTTGCAATTTTCTCCTCCTCATTGTCTGAATCCTCGGATTCTTCAGATGAGTTTGCAAATATTGCTTTAAACAGATCCATCGATGGTTTTTCCATTGCTTTTTGTTCAAAACTGACCGTTGCATCAGAAGTAGTATTCGGATTTGTAGGTTTCTCAGTATTCAAGTTTTGTGGAGCAATCTTTTCCCTAGGCTCTGCAGCAGCTTTTGAGCTTTCTAAATTTTTCGGGATGATAGAAGCTTCATCACTTTCTTTCTGTAGAGATGTTTCAAACAACTGAGCAAGAGAAAACTTTTCTTTCTTCTCCATAACAAGGCCAGCTTTACTCGACGAAGGATAAGGTTCTGGAATATTGAATCGTTTACATAAAAGTTTTGCTGGATGCCATTCAAATGTACTCCTTGTCAATTTACCAAACATCTTCATTTCTGCAGCTTTTTCTTCAACAGATTTTGTCTCATCGTTAACTGAAGAGCTCTGATTCTATTTTATAAGAAAATAAACGAGGTTGCATGATGTGTGGTACGGTAACAGCGCTGGCCACAGTAGAAGCATGCAGTATTGTAAATATCATTGTGGAATAAGAAATCTACACAAAGTGACCATATTTCTGACTTTCATAGGAGAAGATAAATAAACATATACCGAGGCATCATCATCAATGTTTTTTCCTCTAGTAAAACGTGCAGCTATGTCGCCTGTCATCGGTCGATACAGCATCGCTGCGCGTGAAAATTCTTCCTTTTCCCGTTCTCGTTCCCACTCAGTTAAACCAAAACTATCAAAAAAGGAAATGCATTTAAAGAAATTATAGTAGTGCTAATCAAAATGTAGCATTGACTTTTTTTATATCAACAAATAAGAATTTTAAAACGTGAAGAAACCAACCGTAGGTCATTTGGCCCATTTGATTCCTTTCCACTTTTTCTAGCCTCCAGAAAACTGTCATAACGAGCCTGTTTAGCTGGGTCTTTAGCAAACGGTTGAAAACCATCAGCACGGGCATTTGTACGCTGTTGAGGAACAAAGCTTTTCACTTGGGGAAAATTCTCTTGCAGAGTTTTTTTGGTAGAAGTAATGCGATCTCTATCACTCTTGCTCATCAAATCAAACACCGACTCTACTTTTTTTGCCATTGGCCGTTCACCCAGCAGTTCGCCTCTAACATCTGAGGTGAGTTTCACCTCAGTTGTTTCATCTTTTCCCACGTCACACAATCCTTTCACGTCGACAAATGGTTGGTATCCTCGTGGAATTGATGGCGGTGGGAACACCTTATTAGCTGGTTTCGGTTTAGACGCCTTGGCAAACAGTGAAAGAGCTCCGTCTAAAATACGCACAAATTCTGATAAGTAGTTGTAAGTTTCATTCATTTCATGTAAGTTTCATTTAAGCACATTCTCTGATAAGTAGTTGTAATTAAGTTTCTTCGAACTGTACCCGGCAAGGGCCGGGTGTTCAACAGCTGATTAGCTTACTGGGTGGACGAATATCTTAAGCCTTTTGTTTGCAATCTTAGACAAATTTTCCTACAACTGTTGTGTGGATCAATAGAGGTCCTAATTTGCAAAGTTTTGAAGCAAACAGACAGGCTGGTTAAGGTTTAATCCTAGATTAACGCTACTCTAACGCTACTCAACGCTACTCTAGCTTGGTAAAACCGGCCCCAGAAGACTACCGAAAAATTCACTGGTCAAGACAGGATTCGAATCCAAGAGGTCGAACCCAAGAGGTCAAATCCTGTCTTGACCAATAGAGTTTGGCAGAACTTGACGTTAGAATATGTGATATGTGAGTGGACGAGTACCCATACTATCATATTAAGTTTGAAGAGAGTCATGACCAGTGACCTGTAAGTGAACTGAAACGATGACTCCATAAGAAAGTCCCTATGATTGACTGAATTCAAGATGGCACCCATGAAAAGGAAACGCGCTGTAAATGGAAGTACTTGTTTGACAGTTCGAGATGAGTGAGTTTCTATTTGCTAGAATATCAATTTGTAGCAGAATCTAAGATTTTTTGACAATAACTAATGTCAGAATTTTTTTGTAATTTTTCTATAAAGTCTCAAAACTCAGCAAAAGCAAAAATTTTCACGCGGTTTCCCGGTCTAGCTCGTTTTGTTCGTGTGATATTTCGACTGTTATATAACTATTATTCATTGTAAATAGATAAAATTAAAGCTTTTTAACCTATTTTATTTAATGATGAAAAAGAATAGTATAAAGAAGAAAAAGTGGGAGACTTATCAATTTTCAACCTATATTGCGGCCATTTTGTGAAAAAGGACTGGGCCACCTGCTAACTACAACAAGCACCACTCATGGGTGACTTCAAAAATGGCGGCGGAGTTACCGCTCTAATTTACTCACAGTTCACTGGACATGACTCATGACTGATAGTTTTATAAAAATGCAATGTGAAACGAATTATAATCTCTATTCACCCTTGATAGCCAGTCTTGGTGGACCTGTCCATCCATGGCGATCTGAATGCGAAGGTTTCCTATCACGGATTTCAATGTCATAGTTTGACATGGAATCTTGAGCGTAAACGTCCTCATCGTCGTCTTCGAATGCTCCAACACCAAATGCCTACAAAATAAAACAATTACCAAGGCTTAGAATAAATACTGTAAGGTAGAGAATTCATTATTGTTCTATTTTGTGGAAAATATCCTGGAAAGAAACTTGCAGAGTTTTAGAAAGTCAAAATGCATGGCGGAGCAAATTTTCACTCGTGGTTCTTCAGGTTTTTTTCATATTCAGATTAAGATAGATAACCGCATATCGTGCCATAATCCTAGTAACTAGATTTAAGTCGCAGATGCACTCGTGACATTGCCACCAACACCCAAACTGACAGTAGCTCCATGCCCCGCAACAAAAAATATGGCGTACTAAGCTACTCCACATATTGCGTCAAACCTTATCACAACAATAAGATTTCTTTAAAAAATCTGGCAACAGCGAATGCGGAGCGAGATGTTCTTAAACTTTATGAGATGGAGCTCTGCGGATCGGATGGTACAAGGGGATGGCATTGAAAAATAATGAATTAAATTGTTCCTCCCATGGAAAGCAGTCCAATCCAGAAGTGCCGGCGTGGTAAGGCGACAAGCACCTGTATTTTTAGCACTACACACATTGAATTACTGAAGATACATACAGAAAGTCATTACAGTAGCACTAGAACAACGTAGAACAACGTACATGTGTATTACTAATGTTAAAAAATCCTGATCACAATTAAGTTGTTCACCTGCCCTTTGATCTTCAAATTTCCAGAGAAGCCAGGCTTGGTAATTTCCAGTGGAGTCGGGGCCAACATTCCTTTGTAACCAATCCCATGTAAGTTATCTTTTGGAGTGAATCTAACAGTCTTTGTATCTTTGGGAGCAAACAGCAATCCTTCAGCGTAAACATCATGCTCATCCTCATGTTTTTCCTTTCCAGCGTGACCGGGAGGAAGAACACAACCATACACCTGATTAACATCATCGAAATACAATCAATTCAAACTACAGTGTGTTTCAAAAAAGCGGAAAACGGATTTATGTAGGCATTGGAAATTAGTTAGATTCATAAACTGTATTTTAATGAAATTCAAAATAGTGTAATGCATTGAAATTTGAAAGCCTTGCGTCTCCCATGAGTAAAAAATAAGACAGGAGAAGTTAACACGGGTTTAAATTTCTCCTGCCTTATTCCTTACCCCTGTGAGACGTGAGGCTGCCAAGTTTCAATGCATTACACTAATTTGAATATCATCAAAATATAGTTTATGCATCCAACTAATTTGCATTGCCTACAAAAATCAGTGTTCCGTTTTTTGTGAAACACACTGTATAATTCTGTTATATTATTGGTTCTAAGCTCTGAACTCGTCTTTAAACAGTTGAATTCAATGTCGTAACGATGCAAATTCGGTCATGATATTGATAATAGGCACTTGAAGATTGACGTTTACGGCGAACCGCTAACTGCTAACGGCAAACTTTAAATCACATTTGATTGTAATATCGACAGTTTTCTAGAGCGAAGCTGCCAAACCACGCTTTAATTCATTATATAGATTTCCGGCGTAATATCGAAGAACAGAAATAGTTGAGTTTAAATTGCGACTCAAACTTTGCCGTTCCGCAGTCAGCCGTTTGCCGTAAACGTCAATCTCAAGATCTCCAATGTTTATTGTTTGTATAACGTTAAATCTATATGGATATGATCTAAAGCGCATTACAATCTTTCATGATAATACTATATCTATATTGTACATTTAGCCCATTTTATTTTACCATTACAGCAACTGTGTTATTAAATTACTATACTACTAATCCTAGCCCGTCCTGTCAACTTTTCTTATAGCAGGAAACCGCAGTCCCGGAGAAAAGCTAAGACTTTCGGCAGAGTAGTTGACTACTCTTTTCAGATACCAAAGTCAAATCCGCGCGAAGAATCGAACCCACAAACCTCATTGGCTAAATGCTCTTGTCCTAGCGACTCCACCACCGGTATAGCGAGACCTTTTCACGCAGTAGGCATTTAATACACTAAAACCGGAATCAAACCCAACAAAGTGGCAGTTCTTGCTTGTGCTCACTTGAGGCCTGTTTCATCACCCTCAACAAGGGTAGTTAATGCTTTGAATTTCAAATACACATAAGCTGTGCATGTTCTCACATGTGACGTGTGCGAGTGTTTTCCAATCGATGTACACGCGTACTTGTAAAATTGCGAACTAATAGAAAATCTACAATCTGTCAACAGAGCCGTCAAAACAAAAAAGTACCTATATTCATTGTAGCGGTAACCCCTTTAATTAGACCACTATTGGGGCTAAAAAATTGTGGTCTTATTCTCAGGGTTATAGCAAAGACTGCATGAAAGGAATGGTTGAATTAATGGAGTACTGCTATCGCAGTGTTCCACGGCATTGTAAACAGTAACAACACGAGAGCACTAAGTACTTCTAAGTCGTTTAACAACTTTAACAGAAGTCACACAAATACATGACTTGCGTTCTCGTTTGAACTGTAGTTTGACTCAGACTTAAGGCCAGTTTACACTATCAAAGTTTCTGTGATCAAAGTAGGAAATTTTCACAGAGAATTTCAACGTTCTGAAAAAATTTGAAAGATATATCAGAGTAAAGTAGTTCAGTGTTGAGTACTTTATTAATTCCCTTAAACATTTTTAGCAAATCCTTGAAAACTTAGGATCTACCTATCTGAAATTTCCACCTTGACAGAGAAACTTTGACAGTGTAAAACGGGCCTTACTGACAAAAAATGGATCGTTAGTTTTATACGTACCTTCTTCCTCGAATGTTGTCTCACACGCGGACCGATGCCCTGCCCTTCTTTCCACCCCATCTTCTTGAGTAATTTAATTCCAATAGACATTCGACAAGGTACAACTAAGTCTTCAAGAGCAGACTTCATCATAGACTCCAAAGTGACTGCAGAAGTACTTGGCGCAGCGTTCTGTGTTTCTTTGTCCTCACGTTTTTGAGAAAACAACTTCGTTGTCTCCACATTTCTTGGTGCAATTCCAAATTCTCCCAAATCTTCTTCATCCATAAAATCCTCAGGCATTTGACGCGAGGATTCAAATCTGTTTGCTCGCGATGAAACAAACGCTGAAGGTTTCCATCCCTCTTTGCTACCAACCGTGTTGAAATAACCTAAGAACACAAAAATATACTGAAATATGTAAGAAAACTACAGCACTACTCGTATACCAATACTGTATTACACCCAGCTTTACAGTAGGTTTAGCGATATCTCACAGGTTGAGGCCAACAATTAGTACTCTGTATCAATTCTTCACAAAATGTACACCCGCACATTGACGGGGCGTCCACACGTATCCGGATAAATTTGAAAACGCATAAATATTTATCCGTTTTCAA
>JAODVQ020369881.1:0-11419 GCA_025400075.2 Phenganax stokvisi | reverse complement strand
GTTCAACACGAGAAAAATCGCATCGAAAATCGCCCGTGTGAACTGGCCTTTAGATTTCTATGAGATCGCACGAACTAGTACTATCGCAAGAGTTTGTAGTTGAAAACGAGTCTCTATAAGTTTGCTGTTGTCTTGTTTTTTAACATGATAGTCCCAAAGAGAAATCTTGTAGTCGTACTTGTAATGAAATCTTGAAAGCTTTTACCTTTCCTACTGCAGTCGAACCAGTAAATGAGAACTTGGTCACCAGATTACTTTGCATGACGACATCAGTGACGTCATCCACGTTGTCACGTGAGCAAGGAACGATGTTGAACACACCCGCAGGAATGCCCGCTTCTTCTGCTACCTGAATAGCACAATACATCAGCTTTACCAAGAAACAAATAGGCACAAAGCCAACAATACGAGCAATTTTTGCTGCAACTTTTGTCCATTTAGTGTATGTGATTAAACAATTGACCGATGAGTGCATCAGAAAAATTATTACTTGTTCAAGTATACATGCCAGTTATCCACTCAATCACATGCTTCAAAATAAGAAAAATTGCAGCAAAAGTTGATCGTGCAAATGAGCCTTAAAAGGTATAAAACATGAAGCAAAAACGCAAACAAGCAAGCAAACAAACAAACAAACAGGCAAAAATAACAACACAACAGATATGTAAACATGAAACAAATACACAGGCACACAGACTAACAAATATGCAGACATGAAGCACACACAAACAAAGCTTGTTCCCAGGGCCTTTTCTTCAGTATTGAGTAAAGGAGAAAAGCCCTGCGAATGAGGCTGACAAACAATCTGAAAAGCAGTAGGAAAAACTATTAAGAAACATGCAAAGATTTATAAAGAACGTGATAAATTATGTTTAACCTGAGCGAGTGCTAGAGCAGTAAGAGGGGTATCTTCTGCAGGTTTACAGATGACAGTACATCCTGCAGCTAGAGCTGCTGCAGCCTTGCGAGTCACCATGGCCAAAGGGAAGTTCCACTATATTAGAAACAAAAGACAATTTGTGAAATGATTATTGGAAATATTTCAAGCTTAATCATTAAATACCGATGCATGTTCATGTTGCCAGGCTGAGGTCGAAATACTGGCTTTTATATATTAATCAAAATATACCGGTGTCCAAAGGGCAGCCACTCCAATGGGTTGCTTCATCACGACAATCCTTTGATTTGCATTTGGAGCCGGGATAAGATCTCCATACACTCTCTTGGCTTCCTCAGCAAACCATTCAATAAATGAGGCACCGTATACCACTTCCCCCCGAGCTTCAGCAAGAGGCTTGCCCTGGTAAAAAGAAAGACCCTCAGCACTTAATTAAGAATGATAATATAATTGATTCATCTTACCTGTTCCATTGTCATAATCTTTGCAATCTCGTCTCTTCTCTCCATCAAAAGTTTGTTCCATTTCTGAAGAATGTGACTTCTTTCCTTTCAACAATAAAAGTGCCAAATTACCATAAGACATGAAACATCAAAACTGATAGACTAAGCTTTGTAGACCATAGGTCTCAAAATGTCTTTAAGACTAGTAACTAGAGCCTCGTTTTCATGCTGCCTTTCTCGTGAAAACTTTAAATGTGACATTCATTTGCAGTAGTCACATACAGGTCACATGCAAACTAGGATGGTAGTCTGGTGATAAAATAGTAGAACCTCGTTCTCATGTGGTGTACAGCATATTTAAAAAAAAGGAGGCAATTTGAATTTGCTCGGTACAGCATTTTGCGGCAAAAACATACCTTAGCGGTCGTGTATTTCCAAGTTTGAAACGCTTTTGCAGCCTCTAGTACAGCTTCTTTCACATCAACTTGCCCCAAATTAGAAACCTCAGCTAATTTCTCACCATTCGCAGGGTTATGAACGGGAAATGTTGCCTTGCTCGCAGCCGCTCTCCATTTCCCGCCAATGTATGCTTTGTAGTACTTCAAATACGGAATTTCTGATCGCACTAGACGTGGAATATTCGCCGTACTTGACGACATTTTAGTATGTCTAATACCCGATACTTGTTTTCCAAAACATTGAAAAGTTTAGGGAGAAGTTGACCATGTTTACAAATATGTTCGCCATCTTAGATTATCGACTTACCGTGATTATCCATTTAATCCCTGAATTTAATCGGTATAATCCACGTATGATCTCTGATTAATCACAAATCGCTAAGATCAATGGTATTTTAGCCATGTGGCCATGGTATGATTGTTTTTATCTCATTCTCACTTTATGCCTTACCCCTCAGAATTGTAGCCCTATAGAGCTCTATGCTAAATTAATTTGCCTTATCCCACGAGTCCAAAATATACCAGAAAACAGCTCTGGAAATTGACTAGTCGCACAAACTAAAATTAAAATACCAACACATAAAGAAAACATACTTTATCTCAGTCATTTTTCAGTGATCAAGTCACAATATACAAACAGCAGCAACAGCTTATTATATTTTAATATGTATCTTATCATTTCTACTGAAGCGGTGGCTCTGGAGGTGCCATTAGATCGATGTCAGAAAAAGTTCTTGCGCCATATACTGCTAAGATGAATATCGATGTGTGCTTGATAAACCGCCTGAAAATAAATCAAGTTTCAAGTCATCCGTTCAAAATCCGTATAATACAGGGGTTGATGAACAAATTTGTTCATCAACAATTTTCACATAAATTTACCATTTGGTTGGATTTCTGTATAAATCTAGAACATGGTCAATTACTCCCATAGGTTTGCCTTTTATAGTTGGTTTTCCTGTAGGCTGCTTCATTTCGTAAGTAAACCAACAACTTCTTTGCAAACTTCCCAAATTTATACGAAACACCTTTGTGGGACTGGGGAAGTTGTTCTTCAGTTCCCAAGTCAGTGAACTGTAAATTAGTTCAATTTTAATCAATGGCCCAAGAACAACGGGCTATTGAGGGACTTTAGTGGGCATTCATCAATATATTGGGAGCTTGTTTTATTATCCCAGAAATACCACATGATTCCTGAGAGTCCAGTCAATCCAGTTTATAAATTCAATTTCAAGGGTCAGTACCGGAAATATGACGTCGGGGAAAAAACGCGTGGTGATCACGAGACAGTTTCCCAAATCCACTTCGAGTTGCGTTGTCGAGACTTGTCTATATTTTGGCTTTTCATTGCATCATTTTACTGCGAAGCTGCTCTTTAAAACTTGTATAAGCATTACTACACTCATACATACCCTTTTCGCTTTTAAAGGTGAGTAATTGGTGCTTTGAAAATGCGAATTTTTGCCATGTTTGACCCGCACTTTTACAGCATCAGAGGGTCGCTTTGAGATAGAAAGTTCAATTTTTTGTCCGCTCTTTTTTGCCATATCAATTAATTAATGCCGTATTCTCGTACAAACAAAAGTTTGTTCCATATATTTGCTAGGATTCTTCACAAAATATCGCGATTTTGGTGTAAGAAAACGTGATTTTTAAGGGTGCTTCCGTGTTGATTTAAAATTTCGATTTTTAAGTGGCTTGCATACAGCAAGTCAACTCGCACAATCGCTATATATATACAGATGAAAGTGTGAATCAATTTGTAGTATGTAAATACTATATTTCATAATTCTGCGCTAGCATTATAGACATGAGTAAATGTTTGTAATCTACTTCATATATGTGTGTAATGGAAATATGAAAACAAATATTTTGGTTTTATTTTGCTTGGTATAAGATTTCCAAGATTTTGCATGTTGCAACGTACCAAGAAAGTTTAGAAAGTAGAATTTGCTAGTCAATACTTCTTTCCAAGTTTTTGCATGGTGGAATTACTGCAATATACCAAGAAAGTCTAAAAATAAGAATTTGCAAATCGATGGTTCTGCAAGAGGATACTTGGACCATTTTGAAACATTCAACATTTTGAAACTGCATTATTCAATGTTTTTTCTGCTTTGTAGAGTTTAATAGAAAAAATGTCATCAAGAAAAAAGGTGTTACTGAAAGTTATTATCCTCGGAGATAGTGGGTATGTTTTTGAAAATAGATTTGTGATTTTTTTGCACAAGTTTTTCATGGTTCTTTGTTTTTAACTATTCATGTTTTACGCTCTTTTTTTGTTTGACATTCATTAGTGTCGGCAAGACCTCGTTAATGAACCAATATGTGAACAAGAAGTTTAGTAATCAGTACAAAGCCACCATTGGGGCAGATTTTCTTACTAAAGAAGTAATGGTTGATGATCGATTAGTAACGATGCAGGTGCGGTATTACAATCTTACCTGGTCATATTAGCTAGTTTTCTAAGCTAACTAGCTTTCAATGTTTCCTTTAGATCTGGGATACTGCTGGTCAGGAACGATTTCAAAGTCTTGGTGTTGCTTTCTATCGTGGAGCTGATTGCTGCGTGCTCGTGTTTGACGTCACACAACCTGGGACATTCAAGACCCTTGATAGTTGGCGAGATGAATTTTTAATCCAAGCCAGTCCTAGAGATCCAGAGAACTTCCCATTTGTTGTGTTGGGAAATAAAGTTGATTTGGAAAACAGAGCAGTATGTAGATGATACTTTGTTTTGATTGGAGGTTTAAAGAAGTATAGCCTCTAACTTTTTTTTATTTCAGGTGTCAGCAAAACGAGCACAAGGATGGTGCCAGTCAAAGAACAACATACCTTACTTTGAGACAAGTGCAAAAGAAGCCATCAATGTTGAACAGGCATTCCAAACTATTGCGAAGAATGCATTAGCTCAAGAAACCGAAGTGGAGTTATACAATGACTTTCCAGATCAAATCAAACTAGATAACAATGCTTCGAAACCAAAAGATGGTTGTGCTTGCTAAAAAACTTCAAATAGTACAATGTATTATGACAATCTACCTGGGAATTATTTATTTCAAATTCCTACCCTTAACATTGATTGACAAACTCCTAGCAGTGAAATAGGAACTGAGATTCTATAATAAGTCACTGCTTCAGGAATTTCACTCTGATATGAAACACTTGCACAAACTGGTCCAGTAATTCTATTCTAATTCTTCAGCACAGAACAGATATTTCTTCACAGGAAATCTCTTTTCTTTACAAATTTTCAATGCAATATTGGTAGTAGTTTAGTTTGTATTTGCTATTATAAAATATAGTAGTGAAACTGTAAACATTTGAAATAAACAATTCAGGAGAAACATCCCCAGAATCCTGACCTTTCTTGCTCATCTGACAATTCTTATGTACAAACATTCCACAGTTGAGAAGAATCGAGGCCAGAAATCTCACTTCCGTCTTTCAAGCACAGAAACTTGCTGGTCCAACAAAGCTTTCATACTCAAAGGTTCCCAAATCCTCTGTGAAAATGCTGGTGTATTACAAGATTCACTCTTTGGAAAAACAGCAGCTACTGACTGATTCAAAAGTGGGTCTTCTTTGTCTGCTTTGTTTAATCGTCTCGTAAACTGTCCTCTACAAGTTGCTTTCTTTTCAGTTAAAAAAACAAGCTTCGAGTCCCAAGAATTTTTCTTGTGTTCTCTTTCATGTTTTTCTGTTGCGGTTATTTCTTTGCAGGTACTTTTATTTCCTAATCTTGATTTGTCTAGAATATTTGGTAGTTTTACTTGCAATGGTGGTTTTTCTTCAATTTCTCCCTAAATAAGAAATAGCATGGGAATACTTCAATACTGGATACTTCTTACTAGAATTTCAGTCAAGAGTAATCTCTTATTGACCCAAGCAGTCTTACTACAGGAACACACTTGAACTAATGATACTTATACTGAATAGCAATACCAGTTCTAACTATTCTTCCTAGAAATCAAGTAAGAGTCATCTCTTATCAATACAGTGTTACTACAGAAGAACACATAAACTAACAACATTTTGGATAGTATTATCAGTTCTAAGCTGTTCTTCCTGGTAGTCCAGCGAGTTCCATTGTTTGTGCTGACTGGGAAGCAAAATCTCTTGTCAATCACTATTAGAAAACATTTTCTTTTCACTGATCAACAACTGAAATTGAAAAAATATTCCTAATGTCCGTGGCTTCTATAGGAAGCTAAGAAACATACATGTGTTATCTCAGGGTAATATCTTCTTATTCTATCCTCATCTTTTACATCAGCATAATGTGGAGGACCGACAAGTTGAAATAACAATCTAGTTTTATCTCTGTTGATGTGAGCTACACGATACATGAGATCCTGACGATGTCGACGATACTTTACTTTTTTTAATACATCATTGTCTTCAATATTTACATTTGTCGGCATCTGTAACTGGAAAACAACAAGTCAAAAAAGAATTTGTTGAAAGTGCATGCTCAAAAATACAAATATAATTGGAAGAAGATAACAGTACTACCTAAACAGCTCTTGATATCAAAGAAAATATGTTAGGTGAAAAGTATTAAATAAAAAAATATTGTTTTGAAGACAATAAGAATATACTAATATGTTATAACTTGTAGAATATGCACTTCTGGCATCAAACAAAATGACAAGAAAATAAAGAGCAAATCAAACTTGAGAAAAAACTACTCAAAACTAACTTCTTGCTCACTGACAAAATTTCTTTTCACGGGTGTAACATGACGTCGAAGGCACTCCCGCACAAAACATGTGTAGGCATTCTAAAAGATAGGGAAGAAACAATTAACACAGTCCCTTAGAACTTTTAATATAAGATGAGAGAATGTTGAGATTACCTTAACATCAGGTAAGATTAATGCATCTTTGTTGAGAAGTTTTTGTCTCGAGTAAGCTCTTAATGATTCCCACAGTGCGGCAGCGCCATGCTGTCCTTCTACACAAATAAATAAACAAACAAACAAACAAGTCAACTGAGATCAAAAGCAACTGTATGGCTTTGACTGTATAGCCTAACACTTACTTTTTCTTGCTATAGAAAGATCAAAAGTCTTTCTTGGACTTTCTTTAAGAGTTGGGTTCAAATACCCATTAGCATCACCTCCAAATAACACTTCAAGCTGCACTTCTAATGGTTGGCAACTCAATTCACGAAAATCAGCATTTTCCACAGTTGAGTTGTCCAAAAGCTCCGAAAAATGTTCTTCCGAAATTGCGTCTGTTTCTGAAACTTGTGAGAGCTTCTCATCATTCTCCAACATTTCTAATTCAGGTGCTTCTTCCATTTCTTGCTCATCAAGTAAAGTTTTAGTCTTGGATTTTCTCCCCTGCTTGTGTTTTGGCTTTCTGGAAGGCTTATTTTTTTGCTGGACTGAAAAATAGAAAAATCAGAATCTCGTCAACTGGGAGGAGTCCCACCCAGAGCAAAATTGTCTAACTAGTATTAGCCAGAGTAATATGAAATGAAACTGGGATGCACTGCCACTCAACCAGTTAAAAAATTAGAGCAGCATATAACAACTCCAATTAAGACACTTGTTTTTCATGACTGGTCACAGACTATTACCTTTGACTGGTGGATTTAATAATGCCCGCTGTTGTTTTCGAGATCTTTCTCGAGCATGTTGTTTTTGTCTCTGTAATGATTCCTGTTTTAGAATTAGAGCTATTGATTAGTTAAAAGACAAACAAAAAAAAATTGTCTGTATCAATAAATTTGACAACAAAGTCCAACCTTTTCACTCTGTTGTTTTTCCTTAATCAATTCATCTTGTTTTTTTATCATTAGATGCTGCAGGTTCACTCGATCTTTTAGCATTCTTTGCTTTCTCTTATGTTCATTTTCCTTTACAATGTTCCACATTTTGAAAGTATGAAGAGCTTTCTAAAATGGCAAGCACTATTGTTTACTAACTCAGACCAAATACTGGTGGGTAAAATTAGCTAAATAGATAACTATTAGCAACCTCTTCTTTTTCTTTTGATGCCTTTTCAACAGCCTCGGCCTGACGCTTGTGAGCCATACTTGTTCTTTTTGGCTTCTTTTCTACTTCACTACCCTTACCAACATGTTCAAATTCTCCACTAATTGGAGCTGCCTCATCAAATCTGCAATTAGAACAAATCATTATAACAATTAGAGCACCATTTTCACAACTAAGAATTATTATTTGAAAAAAAATACCAAAGGCATTGTTTCATTGAGAGCATTACAGCCTCTACGACTCATAAAATGACAAAACAGTCAGTAATTCCAGAATCATTAGTAGAGCATAGACCGTGTTATAAAATATAGTATACATTGTATACCACGTCCAGGGACGGGTTTTCAACTATAAACACCTCAGTATTCAGAAAAAACAACATCTACATTAAAATATATATGCGCTTTAAAGCAAAGTTACGCATTAAGCCTACACAATACACAATATTTGTTTTGTACACCAAAAATACATAGAAGGATTAAAAGATTAAATATTGCAATTATTTTTGAGCTGCTCGTTCTTACCTAGATGAAATTGCAGTTTCTTTTTCCTTGTAGCCGGGTAAGTAGTTGCTAAGTAATGACGGCAATGTAGAAGAACTCATTTTGGGCAAAAGAACGAGGTTTTATCCGAGCTTTTCCAAAAAATTTTGAATGCTTCGATGAGCCGCCATATTGGATTATTTTCACCGTTGATATAGTAACCTAGCAACGGGTTGCCTTTTGATACAACCCGTTGCTACCCTACAGTAACATTATTACGTGGAAAAGGGTTAGGGGGTGTTTCGAAAGTACAACCTCGTTTTTAGGTTCTTCCACTCTTCTTGAGTAGAGGTCCCAGGGGCCAAATATACAATAACAATACATAGACAACAATACGTTAAATTACTAGTTTGCTTGTCCAGGTGTGGCTATCGCTCGAAGAGACCAAAGTACATACATTGTCCCACAACCAAATGACATTACTTATCTCAATATTTTCTGATATAAGGCTTGATTTCATCAGGTGCAACAAGTGATTTTTCAAGAGATGTTTCTGTTTTGAAAACTCCAGCATGAGCCCTTGGACGTTGCGAGTTTCGAGCTGGAATGGGTAGCTCTGAATGGTGGGCCGGCAAAGGCTCTTGAAAGAAATAAGGATGAAGCAATGCCTAGAATTGAAAATTTCTCCTTTTTAAAAACTTGAACCATGTGTCTAAATAATGAATATAATTAACTTTGTTTCTCATCATCACTGGAAGTGCACATCACGGGCTGTCTTTTAATAGTATCTAAAGAAATCAAGGGATCCTACTTGTTGAAATATTAATAGCTTACTTCTGATGCAACTATTCTTGACTTGGAAGGATAAACCAAGAACTTCTTTAACAATTCAACAGCCTAAATAAGCAAGATAGCTTAACGCACAGTTGTATGAGACAAAGTACTAAACACAATACAGACCTCAAAAGTGGCATCTGGGACAAGTTTTTCTAGAGGTATTGGTGGCATTTCAGGAAATGTTATTTTGTTATAATCAGGAAGTTCTGTCATGCCCTGAAAATACAAGATCATGACAAATTATTCACAAACTAAGAGTACCACGTATTACCATATTGCATTCAAAAACTTACTGGCCAAGTAACTTCATTTGGCGTCCCCAAAACACGCAACACGCAACACAATTGCTCAATATCATTTTCACCCTAAAACAAACATCAAGAAATGCATGTTTCTGGCCATTTATTCGACTTTGTCAAACCAAGGTAAACTTACCGGAAATAATGGTGAATTGTTTAAAAGTTCACCAAATATGCATCCTACTGCCCTGTAAAAGATGAACAACAGCTCACTGTTTATAATCTCTCTCTGCAGCAGAGTGCAAGGCAATCATAAAAAAAGAAAAAAGACAAACACCACAGGTCCACTCCTTCATCATATTTTCTTGCACCGTAAAGTAGTTCTGGAGCACGATACCATCTTCAAAAGAAATTGTATGTAGATAGGGTTTGTTAGCTTCTTCTATAAATCATTAGTGAAGCATGATAAAACTGGTAATAAAAGGACGAAGCTATTCCTCAATCGTTACTTTCCAACAAGTTGAGTTGCATAAAATGCAAGTGGGATACCTTGTTGCTACTTGATGACTATACAGACGATTTTGTTCAGGTGAGAAAACACGAGCAAGACCAAAGTCTGCAATTTTTAAATGGCCAGTGGAACTGATCAGTAAATTAGCAGGCTTCAAATCCTGAATACCAAAATTAACTTATTAAGATGAGTATTAGATCAACTTTATTATTTTGCTCCATCCAACACCTAGCTGGGCTATAATGTTTTCAGACCTACCCTGTGAATTATGGAATTTTCGTGACAATATGCTACACCTTTTAGGAGCATTCCCATGTAACTTTTGATCTGAGCCTAGTCAAACACAAGAAATATTTCAGTGGGAATGAAACATTTTATGAACATGAGAAATCTTTTAGAGGGTAGGGCTGCTGGAAAAAATGTAGAAACTTTCAGGGGGGTGTTCATCAATGATTATCAAAATATTTCCAAGTGGAGACTGAAATTTATAATGCTTAATTAAATCATTCAGGAGAATGAAAGTTTAGATGTCAATCTGAATGCAAAACTTGTGATATAATTCATGGAAACATAAATATTGATGCTCATTACAAATTTCCTTGAGTGGCATCCATTAGTAACCATTAAAAATTGCATGGTAGGTGGAACTATAGATGCTCATCAAAGGCCGTTCCAAGGAGTAATAAGGATACGTCCAAAAATTAGAAATAATTTACCTCTGTTAGCGGGCAATCTGAATTCCGAAGAACTTCAGACAAATCTGACAACATGTACTCAAAAACCAGGACAAAACCAGCACCATTGGGAAATACATCAATCAGCTGAACAACCTTATGCAATAGAAATATTGGTACAGGGTTCGAAATAACGTTTCGTGATTCGTGAATCACGAATCAAATCACGATCTTCACGAACGGAATTTTGAGAAATTTGTGAAAATCACGAATCACCAACTTGTTAACAGTTAATCACAACACAAGAATTTGTTAATCTACATAAATGAACAAATTTTGGCTGTGCGGCAAACAGTGATATAATTCAACAAAGCGATCCGCATTCTGCGAACATTTGAAATTCGCGGCATTCGCGTTATCAGATTTAGATTTCAGGTGTTTAGCGCCCGACTTCCGACATTTTCGCAAGTTTATCTTCTAGTATACTATGTGGATGCCCTTTATTTCTTGGCAGATATGTATATTTTATAGTTATGTTCGATTTTTCACGGGTTGAAATTAACATCGTCAGACAGACATTGTAAATATCGTATGTGACGTGTTTTTATCCGTTGATTTGCTAACGTTGGACAAAAATTTCAACTGGTGAAGATTTACGAGCGTTCCCAGCTAATTTTACGAGAAAAAAAATCACGAACCATTTTTTCAGATTTATTTCGAACCCTGTGGTACTGAATTGTGCTACCAATTCCAAAATTAATGACATTGATGTGACTTACAAACTGATTTTCAATCTCTTTCAGAGCTTTTATTTCCCTATCAAAAAAATTTAGCAATTATACAAATACAATATCAGTATTCGTTTGAGGTATA
>JAODVQ020369771.1:0-11419 GCA_025400075.2 Phenganax stokvisi | reverse complement strand
TCATGCGTTTTCTGCAGACCAACAGTTGTAACGGCCAAAACCATTCTGCTCAAGACGATTGCCGTGCTAAGGTGGAAATTAACGTCATTTCCAGAAGATCTACTCAGGTTAGTCATGTCATCTTTATTTATCTCGGAATGCGGAGTGTAGCTGTGGTAGAGGAGGTAGATGTGACCCCAGATGTAGAAATTGATGCGCCAGTAGATGTGGCAGTAAATACAGATGGAGAGGTTTGCTATAATGAATAATTTATAGCTCACGAAACATTGTTTTCATATACGAATATGTTTCGAGTGGGGTTCTTCTGACAACTCGTTTTCACCCCAATCAGTAAATATAAATATTAGACAACTGCACTACCAAAACTTAACATAAATATGTCTGTTTAGATGCTATAATAAGAGTTTTTCAAGGTGGCATAACTTTTTAATACTGTATAGATCTTGCTGAGTTATGGGTTTTTATTTGTTTGAATATAGGTGCCCACAGAAAGTCAAAATCAACAAATCTCTTACACCAGAGCCCAACAAAGTAAGATGATTAAAAATTATTTTTAGACTGGCTGAAACGTCATAATCACTTATAGTACCCCAGCTCTTGTATATAATCTGTTGTGTCACAATTATCAAATTCAGAGCTTTTTTAAGGATTTGTTAGTGGAGGGGCCAACTACAAAAAGGGGCTTATTCTAAAGACAAGGGCACGGAAAAAAGTGAAGATGTAAGAGCGTGTGGTGGGTCTGGGGTCCCCCTGTGACTATTTTGAAGTTTTGAGTATCTGAGAATTGATTGTCTGCAATTATATTGTGATCTTTACTCATTTTGTTACTACAGGAACTTTTACTGAGCAAAAAAACCTTTTTACTGGGGGGGGAGTTAACATAGGGGCTTGGGAAGGAGTTTGGCCTTCCAGTACACATGTTGAAAAAGGCCCTGATGATCATTATTTTGATTTATCATTAGGGTAGCAAGGCATGATGTTGCCAGTAACAGCTAGTCGTTCGCGTAAGATCTATTGCTTTTTGCCATACATGATGTAGAAGCAATAAATCTTAAGTTTTAGGTTGCACCTTTTCAGGATGGACTTACTTGACGTTGAGCTAGCTGGTTTCTTCAAATTTTTGTGAGCTTACAGTCTATTTATTTAAATGTGAACTTGTTTTCTATTTTTGTTGCTTTTAAGGAGTACTCACCACTTGTGAGGATGGTCAGAAGAAAAGCATTCAAAAGGGTTCTCAAATACAGGTAACTGTATAGCTCCGGCCAATTTACAAAAAGGCATACTTAAAAATACACCTTAATCTTTCAACAACTAAAAGCTTAATATGCAACCCATTCTTTTTGTCTTATTTCAATGCTGCTAGATAATTTAACTTGTATTTTTTAAAAATATATTTTTAATACTAAAAGACCTTAAATATTTGATACTGGCTAGGTTAAAAACACTGAACGCCGTTTTCAACTTCAATTGAAACGTAGCGTAACGTCGTGGATCTCTGTTTTCTGAGGTAATTAGCTTTGCTGTGGTGGTCACGAAACAAGGATACCTGCTATGTTACGCTACAGTACAGTTTAAGTTAAAAACAGCCTTAAAACTTTTTAAACAAAAAATTCAACCTTCGTTGGCTAAAAGTAATGGTAAGGAAGTCAACTGCATGTGGTTCTAATTACGTTAGTTGCTCTTTAAAGCCCAATGAGATTTGAAAATGTCGAAATCATTGGATGCAAGCAGGATTATTACCAAATATTGTTGTCTAATATACCATTATGCCTATTCCAAGCTGCAATTTCAGTATTTTTCCTACTCTATAACTGTAACTTATTCCTAGATCAAGATTTGTCATTGTAAAGTGTTTGAAAAGATGGTGGAAGATACTGCCCGAGAAAAACTGAAGATCAAGCCAGCCTTATTGCAGCAGGCTGATGCAGAGAAAGTCCGCAACATGATGAAAAAGGCAGAGCCAAGCATTTCAGGCAGTGTTAGTGAGACTGAAAAAGAAAACTTGCAATCAATAGTAAGTTGTATCCAAAATGTTGCCAAAGAACTATCACGCATGTTTGAGTACCAACTATTTTGTTTGAAAGATGAGAACCAAGTTGAGATCTTAGCAAAGTGTGCAGTTAAGCTGATGCTAGATCTGAAGAAAGATGATAAGTTTGACAGGAACACTTTATTAAAGAAAGTTTTGAAAGAAAGTAAAATGAAGAAGACAGAAGATTTGGTGACAACTAATGATGAGATATGGTCCTCCATTGAAGTGTTTCGCAAGCCAGGGTTACGAAGAACAGTTGTAACAGCTGATGGTGCTGAATTTACTTATCATGTTCGAGCCGAACATTGTGATCCAAAGACGTATGGATATCGTAGCGAATTTCTTGAAATGATGAATTATGGGGACCGGAGTGAAGGTAAATCAACTGGAGAAACGTCAGTTGTAACTGGCTCATCAACCCTCGAGCAACTGTGCAAGGATTGTTGTAAAAATTTTGAGGATCATACCTTTCCCAGTGGAAATTATTTTATTGAATCTACCATTGACCAGGATTACAAAACAGAGAGCGAAGAAATTCTCTCGTATCATCCACTGCATGTGCTGATACAGTGCCCTAAGACCTTGGAAGACTTTATCAATAATAATAAACACAAACTATCATTCGCTGACTTTCTTAAGAATAAGTTTGATTTTCCCCATGATCATATTTTCTATCCTGTTTATCGTCAACATTCCCCAGGAAAAGTTCCACATCTTAATGAGATGGATCTCACTGGAGAAGAGTTTAGTCATTGGGATTGTACTAGTTCATGTTTGGAAATATGTAATTACACCAAAAGTGTGATACTGTTTGCTGAGCCAGAAGATGCGACAATGTCTCACTCCAAATTTGGTGAGGCCACAGTCATGCATAGCAATTTGGAGAATGCCAAAGCTGATGATTGTGAGTGGACAAAGGCATCAACGCTGTACTCTAGGGTGAATGGAGCTAGTTGCCGTAGTGATGAGACTAGTGTGGCTCCAGGTTATTTTGATGAAACATATGACTGTGGTGCTTCGACTTCAATGATGGAGAAGAACAACACCAATCAAGGTAAAGTGAAAGAATTACATCTTATACTCGTCTGTCGAAACAAGTATGCTCGTCAATTAAGGTGCGAAAAAGTCACAGCTCGAGTGAAGTAGAGAGAAATTCATCCATTGGAAATTAGCTGTGTATATTTTATAAACTAGGATAGGACATGATTCTCACATTTGGTATGTAATTGATTTTTACATACACAGTTCCTTATGCTTTGGGCTTCTTGGTTCAAGAGGCTCTGGAAATGTAGCATGTATACAGATGTAGCAAAATTTACCTTTCTTCTAATTCTGAATTGCCTTATTCCCAAGGCAAGTAGTTCAGTCCTTATCCAGGCTATCCAAAACGTAACAAAAATTAAAATACTGGAGATGCAATATTGGAGTATTACCAATACTACCAATATTACCATGTAACGCCGATTTAAAGTAATAAAAATGATTTATTAAAGCGAACTGAAGTCAAAGGTTCAGCAGAGGAATTAAGATTTAATTAGTTTATCCTTTGCATATGCACATCAAAGACACAAGCACAAAAAGTGAAATCATTATTTTATTTAAATGGGAAAAAGCACTAACTTATCTAATGTATGTTTTACATATTTCAGCGGTAGTAAAGAACTTTGATAATGAAGTAAAAGAAACTGAAATTCCCAACTTAGTACAACGTTTAAACAACGATGCTGAAAAAGTTGCCATACTTCTTGGAATTACCGCACATGAAATTGAAGCACACAAGTCAGAAAGATCACCGATTGAACAGATCCACATTAAAATTTTCATCAGCTGGAGAAATAAAACACTGCAAAGTGGACGCACACCAACTTGGAACGACATTAAAGTGACCTTGGAAGACGAAAGTGTTCGACGTTTTGATATCATCCGCAGTCTTTTGAATGAAGAAGAAGTTGTAAGTGACCAACTTTTAATATGGCTGGCTTATCGTATTGCAGCTGAATATCAAAAGTACGGTAGTGTACTTAATATGCCAGATTACGAAATTGATAAATGCACTGGAAGTGACTGCCGTGTTGAAAAAAGATGCTTCGCTATGTTGCAAAGATGGCGGCAAAGAACAAGAAACCCAACAGTGAATGATTTGATTCATGCTTTGGAAGACGAAATTATAATGAGATTAGAACTCGCTCAGGAAATGAAAGAAACGTTTCATTTAGTGTAAAATGGAGTTTGGATGAGAGATAATCAAACTCAAAGAGTCGACTTTGAAGCAAATTGAAGCGACCGCAGGAAATACACTCGCACGACATTGTCAACATAACTGACATTGACAGAGATAAAACTTTACGGATTGACGTTTACGGCTAACCGCTAACTGCTAACGGCGAAATTTAAATCACATTTAATTCCAATATCAACAGTTTTCTTGAAAGAAGTTGCCAAACCACGCTTCAATTCATTATATAGATAGATAGATAGATAGATAGATAGTTTTGTTAGTTAACACATTGCAACCATAGGGCTGAATTACGTATATCTTTATCTAAAATACTTAACACATCCTTTACCTATTAAAACACATACAACTTAAAACTTTACATTAAAATAATTATCTAAAACACACTCTAGAATTATGTACAATAAAACTGTTTTCAAACCTATTTGTTTTACTATTAAGCCCTGTAAACATTCGCTCTTTCCTAAGATTATAATTCAAAAAATTCTTATTCGGTAATAAGTCAGATAGTTTATGACTTTGGTCATTCACAATATCATTAAACAGTTTATTAGTCAAAAATTGTCTTCTACCGAAGAGGGTCGGAAAGTCAGCTTCAACGAGTGCCGCCCTATACGATAAAGTTGAATAGATATTACGAAGGGCTCGCCTCTGTAACTTCTCCAACAACTCGTCACTTAAATAGAGGGGTAAGGAGTCATGAAAGATGAGGCTTGCGTATTCCATCTCGGGACGTATGCGCGTCTTATAAAAAGTCAATAAATCGTTTGCGCTCACATAATAGGTTCACATAACATCGTACAACTGACATAGTTGACTTTAAAATCCAACTCATACTTTGCCGTTTGCAGTCAGCGCTTTGCCGTAGACGTCTATCTTAAGGTCTCTAATAATGACTTTAAACGTGACACGAAGCATGCGTTGAAGAAAACAAATCGTGTCACACAAACTTAGTCATTGGCCTAACAAAATTTTGATGTCGTAAAAATGTAGCTCTGGTTTTCATATGTTGTAATTTATCGCCAATATTCTCCGAAAAATCGACATCGACCAATAAAAACGAAAATGATTTCCAGCGGCAAAGATCAAAGACTTAATCACCAAAACTGAAGTCAGTAAAACATTGCTGATAAAATATCATGTACAAGAAACTATGCCTTTGCGAAAATATTCCATATTATGAAGTTTTCATATCACAATTGATATATTGTTTTCAGGGGCGGATTTAGGAGTAGTCAAGTCAGTCACGCGACTAACGTATAAAAAGCCGTGAATAATTACGCAATCTATTTGTTGGAATTTAAGAGTAATATTTCGAAGAGTAGTCCAGTTAGTTACACTTCAGACAGCGTTGGAGCTCTCTTTCTGTAAAGTAATTTCAGTAAGTCAGAGACAGCGGTTTTTGAGAGAGTTTTGCAGAATCGGGTGGTGATTCTAGACTGTTGATTGGTCGAGAGGCACATCTCCGCCATTTTGACTGACTTGCGGGTGTTTTGACTTACTTGAGGCAAATCAAGGCTTTATATAAGCCTTTTGATTGGTTAGTTTAAAATAACTTTCCATTCTCATTGGTTCAGTATTTTTGACGGACTCGACTGAATCTCTGCATGGGGTATCAGTCATGATGCTGCAACATCGGCAAGTTGTATATAAAATGTCTTGTAAATACGAGACTGGGCTTTCAGAACTGACATAAAGCACCTAGAGGACCTTATACTGCTTTGAAGGCGACGATCGGCGTTTGTGCGAAGTTGGGGCTAAAAGTCATGTGTCTCTAAGATTGCTCTTGGAAGCAACGATAAAGCTTGTGCTGCGAGATGGTAAAAAGATATTGTTTACATGTGGTACTGAATTTCTCCTGTTAATGAAGTGCAAACATGTGCCATTTCATATATTACGAGGCATAATAACATAGAGCCGCCATACGGTGAAGTTTGATCAGCGTGTTATTTCATATCTTCGTTAAAATTTGCATGTTTGTGCTATCGGTCCAACGGTTACTTATTGATATTGTAATATTAATAAAACACCACACAAGCAATACTCAAGTCTGTATTTTATATATCCAAAAAAACAACAACCCAGACAATCCTCTTATTATTCCACATATGTTTTTCGGCTCTGGTTACATGTCACTTTGTCACACGAACAGTTCCGGGTCGGAGGTTAAACCAACTTATTTTATTATGGATATTACACTATCCCCCCCTTTAAGAGAGAGCTTCGTCGATCTCTACCTCTTGCAAAGTAAAGTCTTCATACCGGTCCGGTTGTCGGCGTACACGATTTGAACGGCGTAAGACAGGACCAATGGGTGGTGCTTCTGACAGGACTTGCTCTTCTTCGTGATGGTTTATGATTGGTTCACGGGGGTGAAAGTTGTCCTCAGGTTGGTTAGTTGAATCCCCTTTAGGCTGACTTGGCGCTATTTTCAAACGGTTCCGGTGTACAACTTTCACCTGCCCTGCTCCGTCTGCCCGCTTGATGTCGTAATTCACATCTTCCCGCCGCCGGAGTATGACATAGGGCCCAGTCCACTCTTTATGAAATTTCCGACTTTCGTTTTTCGATACTGCTTTATTGTTTAGCCATACCCAGTCCCCCGCATTCAACTGTGTATTCTCAACTTTAGTTGCCTTGTCATACTCCTGCTTTTGTCGCTTCTGGGCATGACTAATGTTATTTGCCACATGTTTGTGTACCTTGTGCAATGTCTTTTTAAGCTCGTCACAATAATTTGCAGTTAAAGTTGTCGTGAATGTATCTGTTCCCCCCTCGGGCGTTAGCGGGACGATTGCTTCCCGACCATAAACTGCTTTGAAGGGTGAAACCCCCGAAGAACTGTGGACGCTTGTTCGATAGGCAAACAGTGCAAGTGGTAAATGGATGTCCCAATCGTTGTGCTCTTCGTTAACGTATGATGTAAGGATCCCTTTTAATGTACGATTGAGTCGTTCAACTTGCCCGTCTGTTTGGGGGTGATATGGGGATGTCCAAAGTTTTTTTAAGCCCAAGAGTTGCAAGACATTCTTCATCAAATCAGACTAAAAATTCCTCCCTTGGTCGGTTAAGATCTTATCTGGAACCCCGTGGCGAGCTACCACTTCATCGACAAATGCTCGAGCTACACTGTCGGCACGTTGATTCATCATCGGTATTGCTTCCACCCACTTTGTGAAGTGGTCTGACATAACCAAAATATACTGGTTCCCTCGAGCCGTCACTGGTAATGGGCCAACAATGTCCATAGCCCACAGTTCCATTGGTTTTGCAATAGGGATGCTTTGCATAGGCGCTCTTTGACTTGGAACTTGTGGCTTTCGGCTGTTGCACAACTGGCACTCAGCAATCCAGAGTTGTAGCTCGCTCGACATTCCAGGCCAATAGTATTGGCGCTGCAGGCGTTCCAAACAGCGGTTGATCCCCATGTGCCCGGAACACGGATTATTGTGGGACAAGTTCAAAACGTTACCTCTTAGTTTCCTAGGGACTATTACAACCAGCCGTTCATCTCTACTACCTTTTTCTACCCGTCGATACAGCACACCATTCAACATTTCCAACTGGGGCCACAACTGTCGGTAGCGTCTTAGCTCCCCATCCGTTACCCAGTCACCAAGTGCTTTGGGTTGCTCTTTTTCCGTAGCCAGCTGGTAGATCACGCGCCCAATGCTGACATCACTACGCTGGGCCTGTTGGAGTTCATCCAAGGACCACTGTGCCGCCATTTCAGTTACTCCAATCCCCACTACGAGGTAATCGTCGTCATTCATTGATGAGGTAGGGGGATTAATGTCTACTGGATAACGAGAGAGAGCATCTGCATTTCCATTCTGCCTGCCAGGTCGGTGTCGTATCTGAAATTGGTATTCTTGTAAAGACAAGATCCATCTTGCTAACCGACCTTTCGGTTCCTTGAGTCCTTGTAACCATGTGAGGCATTGGTGATCAGTCACTACATCAAACGCTTTCCCCAGTAAATAAGTCCTCCAATAGTTAATGGCCCAAACAATAGCTAAACATTCCTTTTCTGTCGTGGAGTAATACTTCTCCGCTGCTGTTAAAGCACGGCTGGCATAAGCAACAACATGTTCATGGTTGGCCCTATATTGGGTCAATACTGCACCAAGACCCACATCGCTGGCATCCGTGCAGATGGTAAAGGAAAAGGAAAAATCAGGCAAGGCAAGGATCGGTGCCGAGCAGAGGTGATGCTTTAGGGTGGTGAAAGCTTGGTTTGCTTCAGGCGACCAATAGAATTCTTGTTTCCCTTTTGTCAGGTTGTGAAGAGGGGCAGCGATGCTTGAAAAGTCATTGACGAAGCGCCGGTAGTTAGAGGCCATGCCCACAAAGCCTTGGACTTCACTTGCTGACATTGGGGTTGGGAAGTCTTGCACGGCTTTCACCTTCTCGGGGTCGGGTTCTACACCCCTAGCTGATACTACATGGCCCAGAAATTTCACTGAGGACTGTCCAAAGTGGCATTTCTCTCTCTTCAATTTCAAACCGGCCGCACGAATCCGACGAAGGACTTCCTCAAGGATAATTTGATGATCCTCCCAAGTATTAGCAAATATAATTATATCATCCAAGAATACTAGACAGCCGTTCACTCCATGCAGGATTTTGCTCATCATTCGTTGGAAGGTGGCAGGAGCATTAGTCAAACCAAAAGGCATGACTGTAAATTGATGATTCGCTCCAACCGAAAATGCTGTCTTCTCCCTGTCCCCTTCTTTTAGAGGGACTTGCCAGTAGCCAGAAGCCAGATCCAGAGTACTTAAGTATTGTGCACCGTTCAACTGATCAAGGATGTCATCAACGCGTGGCATTGGTTGAGCGTCCTTCTTTGTAACGGAATTGACCCGTCTAAAGTCAACACAAAACCGGTAGTTCCCATCTTTCTTTGGCGCTAACACAATTGGTGATGACCAAGGGCTAGTGCTTGGTCTAATCAGACCTCGCTGTAGCATATCTTCAACTTGTTGATCGACCACAGCTTGAAGATGAACTGGTATGAGATAAGAACGTTGTTTTATTGGACAGTTGGCTCCCGTGTCGATTACATGTTCTGTGTCTCGCGTGCAACCCAGTGGATCATTTGGACCATTAACAAACACGTCCGCATAGTTCTCCAATAAAACACTCAACTTATTTACTGATGGAGTAGTAAATTCCACCACCAACGGTGTGGTACCACCTGGCCAGGATAACTTCGAATTCGCTACGTCGACCAGCATTTTGCTGTCCTTTAGAAAATCAGCCCGGAGAATACAAGTGTTTGCCATTCCGACAACGACAAAAGACTGGATAAAAGTATCCTTACCCAACTGGATATTCAGTTCTGCCTGACCAAGTACTTGGAGCTCGTCACCACCAATTCCTCGCGCTTTCAAGGAGCACGGCGTCAAAGGGCCAGGGACTAACTGGCGACTTACCAACGATACTGTAGCTCCAGTATCCACCAAACATTTTTGTTCCCGTCCCACAAAGTTGCCTTTACGAACACTCCAGTTGGTTGTACACAATTAATGGGCAAGGCCATATTCCCGTCTTGGGTAGACCCCCGGCCTAATGGCGGGTCGACCCGTTGTCGTTTCCCTGGCGATGTGGAGCTGGAGCCTGGTACCTATTTGGGCATTGACGAGCAAAATGTCCGATTTGCCCACAAACGAAACAGTAGTTCTCTGTTTCACGCTGCCGATTATCATTCTTTATACGGAAGGTTGTTCGACATTCTCGAGCCATGTGGCATTGATTGCCACAACGGAAGCATGATCTAGATCGGGCCTATGGGGGATTCCTTGTTGGTACGGCATTTACCCTTGCTACAGTGTCTGATAACTGGGTGACTTCCTCGGTCAACACTTCCATATTTGCCAGCATTTGTGTGATTACCGTTGACTGTCGTTCGGGTTCTAGATAGTTGTTTACATTAGCTTGGTTGATTTGGCTCTCGGTGCTGTTTGATGAAACTTGAATAGCCAAATCTAACTGTTGTGCTGCTGATACTACTTTGCTGTAGGAAAGCCTCGGTTGTCGCAAAAGCTCCTTCTTTAACGCAGGGTGTATTCCTTCGATAAATTGTTGCTTAAGGAGGACATCGCGTTTGTCTGTCCCTAGACCCGGCATTGATTGTCTTAACAGTGACTCTAAATGATAAGCAAAGACTTGGATACCTTCTTCAGGTTTCTGGTTGCGCTTGCAAAATTCCATCATCGCTATATGTTGGCCCGTTGTATCTCCTCCAAAAGCGGCGAAAAGCGCTTCACGCGCACTTTTAAACGACTCTTTTTTTCCCTCTTGCAACCGCTCAAACACGGCGAACGCTTTCCTACTTAAAAGCGTCGGCAGACGCCTTAGCATAATATCTTCTTTCCACTCATTCGCTACGGACCAAAGCTCGAACTTTCGGAGCCAAAACTCTATATCACCGTCAGAAAACGACTCTGGAAGAGCCACACTAGACTTATTAGATGTTGCCATTTATTATCCTGGTCACGGCACCAATATAATATTAATAAAACACCACACAAGCAATACTCAAGTCTGTATTTTATATATCCAAAAAAACAACAACCCAGACAATCCTCTTATTATTCCACATATGTTTTTCGGCTCTGGTTACATGTCACCTTGTCACACGAACAGTTCCGGGTCGGAGATTAAACCAACTTATTTTATTATGTATATTACAATATGATGAAAAATTAGCGATTTAATTCATGAAGTCTGACTCGTTTACTAATAGCTATCGCTTTATAGTTGAGCTTGTGTCCATGTTGGGATATGTTTTTATTGTTCCAAGCAATGCAGTATATTCCGTTGTTTTGACAAGCCAGTCACCACGTGTATTGTGTTATACGATCCAATTGTTATGGTTTGGTTTACGGTTTGTTGTGGTTTATATATAATTATATAGTTACTTTGCAGCGTATAAGCTGCATCACGTAACTATTTACAATGGTTTCCATTATATACACTATGTATATGAATATGTATTACTTTAAACTGTCTATTTATACAACAATCAATTTTTAAGGATTTGCGAAGCAAAATCCTTTATGTCGTGGTCCGTGTAAGATAGATAGATAGATAGATAGATAGTAACAATGTGACGTAAGCAATTCCGATACGTTCCGACGTTCGGA
>JAODVQ020369663.1:0-11419 GCA_025400075.2 Phenganax stokvisi | reverse complement strand
GAAGAAAATAGGAAGTTTTAATTACATGTTATAAAGTATTCCTTTATAATATTCCTAGATTTTATATTCTCTTTTCGGTCTTATACTTATTTGTGTGCATGGATATGGTTATTTTTTTAAAATTTTTAACACAAGGCCATCTGAAAATCAATCTTTTTATTTTTTTATACTTGTAGCTTTTGCGTTTAAATATAACAGGATTTAGGTTGAGATGTTTCCGTGTTTAAATATGTGTAAATATGTGTAAATAGGACCTTCAGACTAGGAGACTAACGCCCTGCCTACTGCGCTAAAAGGGCAGCCAACGGTAACGTAAGTTTCTTGAAAAAGACAGTTTTAATTAACTGCAACTTCCATGTCACTTCAACATACCATAAAAATATGATGCCATGTATATTTTCAGCTTCAAAAGACTTTACATCCATTTAGTCAACAGGACGTTGCAACGGGAATGGCCAGTTACCGATATAACGTGTTCGGATTACAAACACGAAAGTGCGATGTTGACGTGCAATTTCTTGGCGGACCAAACGTCCCCAAAACCTTATCGTAGTTGTATTCAGAATACCTACAAAAAGGAACCGGCTGTTGCCCCCAGAACAAAACCTTCACGATCCTGAGATTAAAACTCTCATACTCTACCAACTAAGCTGACTGTGCGTCATAAGCGTTGATATTCAATTGTTTTAAAAAGCAAAATCGTGTGAGTTACAGAAAAAGTGAAACAAAAAAAATCGTTGCCGTCTCTTAGGGTCGAACTCATGGCACTTTAGATTACGAACTAAGTTTCTCGAAAAAGACAGTGTTAATTGAAACTTCCATGTGACTTCAAAAAAACATTATTATACGATGCAATCCATATATTCACAGTCAAACGATTTTACTAGCATTCAATCAACAAGATGCCTTAACGGGAAATGCTCACAAAACAAATCCTAAAAATTACTGTTCACACTGTGGGTGCATGACGCAAGCGCAAACCGTAACATGTATTCGCCCAACGTGCAGCTCAAACCCACGACCCTGAGATTAAGAGTCTCATGCTCTATCGACTGAGCTAGCCAGGCGTCGCATAAGCGCCGCCATTCAATTGTTTTAAGTAGTGAGATCGTGTAATTAAATCCAAAAAGTGGAAGAAAAAATATTTTCGTCGCCCTGTAGAGTCTACGCATCGCCATCAAAAAGCTTGTTCAGTCACGTGGGTTTCCCTGAAATGCGGGAAAAATTTCTGATTGGTCACTCACTACATCGCATGCAATGATAATACATGCTAATGCAACGCGAGATGTGGCGAAGCATCAAGCATGTTGATTATTCATGGTGGCTCCTGCCTCCATTGAGACCACTCTGTGCTTGTTAGAGAGAGAAAAGAAAGGCGACGTTAATCTGGGACAAGGTTAAAGAAATTCTAACGCTACAGCAGAAATCAGAAGCCGACATTTCCTTGTACGATCTAATTCGAAGCATACTTGCCGAGATTGTCCGAATTTACTTAAACCCAACAGTCAACCATCAAAGAATATTAGATGAAATTAACTCTCTGTAGCCTGTACAAGAATATGCCTTTGCTCGTCATAAAGACTTTGCTGTTGAAAAAAATGACATACTACTTCAAGGTCACTTTCAAACTGCTCTCTTTGAAGTTACACGCTCGACTATAAACCCCATGTTGGCAGTGAAGATTGCCCAGATTTCGCATTTAGTTAGCATAAATTATTATTTGTACGTACGCATGCGAATATTTAGCGACTGACCAATCATATAAGCTTTCCTCGCATTTCTGGGGAAATCCACGTGACTGAATAAGCCATGTGACTGTGATGGATAGACTCCACTAGTCATATCGAGTCTACGCGTAGGCTAAGGACAATGGTGGTACTGTCCAAATGCCCCAACCGTCTGTTTTATCGGACATGAGCGAATTAAAAAAGAGGCCGTGGAGAAAACTGAGCGGGACCTCCCCCCCTTGGCGTAGACTTTGTCTCTGCAGGTTCTATGCGTACTCTCTATTGCTCGGCATGCGTGCTAAAGACACACTGAAGATACGATTTGTATTAAAATTAGCCAAAAAATCCGACCCTACGTTCGTGTTTCAGAACAGAGCCTGTAGTAAACCAAACTTAGTCCAGTTTGTCAGTTGTGGCTTTGTTCCAAGCATAATAATAAGACCGTTGTAACGCTCTGCTGTGATCGTGTTCTCAGGATACGTTTTGGCAAGATTCAGCCATGAAAGAGATCGTTTCCTAGAGGCTGCACTTCGTGGTATATATGCGAAAGCAAGTCCAAGTGGAGATGTATACGCTTTTACCAGCAGTGCATTTGTTAGCTTAAGGGAGGGGGGATTTGTATCTAAAAAAACCTCTTTAGATCAATAGCTCCTGAAAAAAAGGGCATATCTATTCCATGACAAAAAGGGCACTTTCGTTCCAGAAAAGGGACATTTTCCCCTGATAAAAATGTGGGGCCACTTTCCCCCAATGCCCCCCGGGTAAGATCCGACATAGGACATTTTAGGATAATTTACAATTTCAGATAATATCCTATAGGAATAATTAATATCCCAAATAAGATCCTAAAGGATAATTTAAGATTCTAGACAAGATCCTATTGGAATGTTTAAGATCCTATAAAGGGGTATCTAGGATCTGAAAAAAGATCCTACTTATAGAGTAATTCATAAGAACCCAATAAGGTCTTATGCAACATCCCTTAAGATCTTGTAAGATCTGAACTTAAGATCCTACAGGATCTTACAATCTCTTTAAGATCTTTTAAGATCTTAATGTAAGGACTTATCAGGATATGAATAGGATCCTAGCTAGGATTCTATCAAGATCTTAGCAAGATCCTACTTAAGATTTCTACCAGGATATGTCCTTAGAAACTGCTTACCTTAGCATTTGCCCTATTCTGCTCCTCAGCATTCGCTATTTGACTGTATTTCTCATCGAGAAGTCCATTTAGTTCATCAACTTCCACTTGATGCGCCTCCTGTTCCTGCAACGATTCAAATGCGTTAAGGCTGCATTCCAGTTACGCTTTTTTGACAAGCACATACACGCTCGTAAAGCTTAAAACAGTAAGAAAACTTAGCTTTCAAACAACCACGAGAAGACTTGTTTAGAATTTAGAATTTTTAATAATTACGTGCTTATTTGTTCATGTATTTTTTTACAGTACAAAGTCTTGAAGGATCTATTAAAAACGCATAACTGGAGTGCAGCCTTTACACAGACTTAAACTTACTTCTGACAACAAATATTAAAATTACTTACTAGCTGCAACTGATTCTTGTTTTCTCCTTGGTTAAACGCGTACAGCTGATTTTAAATATTTATAAGTGGTCACGGTCTTTTTTCAGCCGATTGTTCTTTGAGATAAATGGACGGGAACCGCAAAATTCTAGCGGTATATTAAATACACTAGAAGTTATTCGTTTTAGCTATTAGTTTTTAGTTAGTGTCACAAAATGAATAGTAATAGAATTGTCGAAATCAGTCTACGCACGATAATCAAAAATAATTCAGATCAGCTGAAGCAGTCTAAATGATTCTGGAAATCCTAGTCGGCCTCATCCAATAAATCTAAGGAGACGCTTAACATTGCTGTCGCGCTGAAGTCACTTGATATACGGCTTTGAAGTTCGAAGTTTGAAGTCAGGCTTTTGTACATAGAACAGCTCTTATATCAAATTCATTCAAACCTGTTGAGCGAGTCTTTCTTTTTCTTCTCTCTCCAATTTCTCTTTTTCCTCTTTCTCTCTTTGTTCTATTTCGGCTTGGATTCGAGCTTCCTCTGTATCAAACAAAATATACGCCGCTTTCAGTTTTGAATCAGCAACAACCGTATTACTCGTTTTCGCACCGTCCTCGACGGAGCACCGCCCATGAATACGCAACGAACTCTCAAGTAAAAAACTCAAGGAGCATCGCCCTCATAGAAAATAAGCTGTACTAATTATATACAAAGTTTACAAAATTGTTCAAGAAGTGATTGTAGAACAAATATAGTACAATTTAAGGCTCGTTTACACGGGCGATTTTTGCTGCGATTTTTCTCGTGTTGAAGGATGTGATAGAGCAGGTAACTGGCCAACATACTTCATTCAACATTTTCGCCAAGATCTCTGGCTAGTCAACCTATTCAATCACTTGCGCTAGAAGGAGAAAAATTGCAGCAAAAATCGCTTGTGTAAATTGGCCTTTTAGTCAACGCCAAAACATTTCCCTCTTTCATTAAGGTGTTCCATAATTTGAATTATAGTTCTTGATCATTTAGTAACAAAGTTGTTCGAATCAATTTCGCACCTTCAAAAAACGCCGCTTTTGGAACAATGAAAATTAAAAAGCACTACAGCGCTTAAACGAGTAAATACACTGAGAAAGAATTCACAGCAGTTGACTCCCAGGCTGCCTTAATTGACGTACCACCAGACTCGCATGTAGCTCCGACATCAAGTTAAACAGTGTACAGAGGCGGTTACTCTTAGGGGCTGTTCACACTAGCAATTTAGATCGATCCCAGACCGATTTTCATTGGTATCGGGCCAAGTGTGGACACGCATGAACGAACCGAGATCGCATCAAGATCGAATTAAACTAGACCACCTCGGGAGGTGGTCTCGGATCAGTTTGCTCAATTAGACCGAGCTAGTTTTGGTGCTTGTTAGCCTGGCAGTTTTTCGTGCGCTTTTTCTCACGAGTTTTTTTGGTATTGTTAGGCCGCCATTTTTATTTTGCCTCGAAGTATAAGTATCTAGTTGCCTTTTCCCGGAATTTACCATGGCTAAACAAGGAGAAACCTGGAGCGATGATGAAGTGATAGCATTAATCTCGATATGGAGCCAAGAATCAATTTTGAAGATGCTGGCAAAGTGTCACAAAAACGCAGATATATACGGCAAAATGAGCGCAAAACTGGAAACCCTCGGGTTTAAAAGGGATATGAAACAATGTAGAACAAAAGTTAAACATTTGAAAACGGCGTATAAAAAGTATAAAGATGCACTGGCTCGTTCGGGTGCTGCCAGGGTGAAAGAACCTCTCCTGTTGGCCATTTAATGACTTTCGGTAAGAGCGCATCAGTTATAGCCTCACATACATCATTAACAATTTGGCAAGCTGTACTTTTACCAATATCAAACCGCCAGCCTAAAGATCTCATATCCTCGCCAGTTGCAAGATGCCACAAACAAACAGCTATTTTTTTTTCAACACTAATGGCTCTACGAAATCTTGTATCATTCTTGTGCAACACTCTGTTTAAGTCTTTGCAAATTTCAAAAAAAGAACTTTTCGACATGCGGAAGTTTTCAATCCAGAGATTGTCGTCGACCCATTGGCTCGCCGTTCTTTCCCAAAATAAACTATTTCCTCTGCTTGGCTCTTGCCAGTATCTTCTAAGCACCGTCTCCCGACGTAAATAAATTTCACCAAGTCTAAGAAATAACATTGCCTTTTTTTCCCTTTTGCGAAAGAAAATTTTCTCCGATTTTCTCTGTCTCCGTTTTAACCTTTGAGCAAAATCTCGAGATATTATCGCCATCGCCAATCCCACAGCAGTTATGTCCGCATCCGCCATATTGAAAATTGACCTTGACCGCAGTTGCCCCCAATTTACGCCGAATTTTCTGTACAAGTGTGGACATTCCACTAAATTTTGCGAATGCGATCTCGGAGCGCTATGAGATCGATCGAAAATTAGGCCGATCTCAAAGTGTGCTATGTGTGAACAGCCCCTTAAACTGCCAATCTTTGCACAGTTTTGTACATCATGACATTTTCAGCACTTATCTCATCTTTAAATGGTTCAACTTGATGTTGTGACCATACAAATCTGGTGCAGCTAGAGTAATCATCAACAATCCAGATATATAATGAACGCACTTTGAATTCCAATTTTAAGAATTTGTGTGACTATTCTTTTAACATCCAGACACACCAGTGCACTCATACTGGATGCACGTTGTGGACTTCGCTAGCTTGCTAGAAACTGTGAAACAGCTACATGAAGCAAGAGTTTGTTAAATTTCAAGAACCAAATTTTGCCAGTAATAATCGGCACTTCCTCAAAATATGAACAACCACTCCTTAAACTCAAAGCTAAATCTTACAACCTGACAGAGGGCCTAAAAGTTAACTATTCTTTGAGCCAGTGGCATGAGAAAAAGAAAATAAGCAGATAAGCGACGACTTTGCATTACAATCAAAAATACAAGTTGTTGAAGTGTTGTTTTCAAAACTTAATGCAAACTTCCATGCAGTTTTAAGTTAATTAACTAAAGTGCAACATACCTTCCTCTTTAGCTTTTCGCTCCAATTCTTCTCTTTTCAACTTTTCCTTTTCAGCTTTGCTTAACTTTGGAGACTTTGCTGCTTTACTGCCTTTCTTCGGAGGCTGAAACCAGGGCATGTATGGAGCAATCATAAATTTATTTAAAAAAACGGGGCATTGACTTTTAGGGGCACAATGTGTTATACAGACGATCAATAGTGCACTAGCATTCATATATCACTGTGCTGAGAAGCGCCGATCATGCAAGAACTTTGAAACAGTTAATCGCTAAAGTCTCAGAACTGACATTTCTTGCATTCTGAGACCAGTGCAGAGTAAATGTACATACATTCCTCTTCTATGACAATTTAAATTGTTGAAGGAAAACTCTGGCACTTGACCTAATCTCTTTCCCTCACTATATAAGTTCCTTGATATAAACCTCTGGCCAGCCTTGAAAATTATGTTGAACTTAATGAGAGGCCACTGTTGTGCACAATCTCTTGACAGGTGTAAGCTATGTGTCCAATACTTTATTCAATTTTTTAACCTCAACTATTTTAAGTTTTTACCTATCTCACAGTACTACTAAATTCAACAAATCCACTAAAACAAAAATGAGCTCCAGTATGCCAAAATACTCATTAATCAACTCTGTCTCATGGCAGATGATTCTATGTCACCTTTACTATCTCTGAGAGATTAGTTTCACCCAGATGATCCACTAAAATCATATGGAAAATTTCAAAGCAAAATATATCAATGGAGCCCACTTGGATGAGTTGTCAGTGAAGTGGTTGACTAAAAGGTCTCTAAAATGCTAACGCTTGAAAACAGTGTGCGTACCGAGCTTCCAAATAATTTATGTCACTACGTTCATGTCAACGATTTTACTTGCCACATAAAGTGCTTGCATCTTAATCGGCTAAATTGTTGAAACGCGCTAGTTTACCAATAACTCACCATGATTTTCAGTGCAATCGCAAAATGTTCTATATTTCACAGAATATTTGGTACGTAATAAATATTTAAATACTTAATGACGGCAAGACCAGCGTGTCAAGTTTTGTTCATCACGAAAAACCAAAAAAGCATACATAAGCTCCGAAAAACAAAATTTTCTCCAAGTAATGCTCTTCAGTTTTTGTACAGCACAAGTATCATTTTCAAAAAGCTTGTCTTTTTGTTGTGATGGAAACCATGGTAGTCCGAGCCACAATAAATATCTTACATGACGTTGATTCTAATCTTGCCCACAAACGTTTATCGCGGCTCATTGTTTATGTTTTCAAGCTTTCAATAAATAGGAACTTCAACAACTACAAGAATTTGTACTGTTGTAGTACTGTACCAGTGATGTAAAGTTTTCGTCAGCGACGTTGACAACAAGGGGGATTAGAGGTATTTTTATTTAGATCAAAACTCGCTTTGTGATGGATTGAATAAAGCACTAGTTTGGTAGATAATTAAAAGTCAGAACCGTTCAGTTTGATCGTGGCTTTTAATATTGTAAAGGAAATCTTGATCCTGAAAAGAGAAGCAATTGATTTCTGGAAACAATGGCTCATGCTAATGGTAATCTGAGAATTGCTGTGAAGAGTCTCTATCGCCAGGTACATAGGTCACAATTAAGTAGAGGCTGTGGAGGCAGTGGAGCTACAGGACAACAGACACCAGGTCGTGTCCTGTGTACAGCTTGTAATACATGAGGCACCGAACATGACAAATCGAGTGTTACACTTATGTGATATACTCAGCAAAAAATTATGAGCCTGCACTAAAACAGGATGCAACAATGTTGTGCTGCCCCTGTTATTTACGGTTGTCAACAATATTGAATGTTCAATATTGTTCATTTTTAATCGGGTGTAACAACGCGGAACAATCCATTGTTGACAAGGGTGAACAATAGGGTGCAGCACAACATTGTTCCATCCTGTCCTATCAACATTGCAACAACATGAGGATTTTTACGTGTGTATATGTTTCAAAAATATTTATATTATAATTGGTAATTTGTACAATGATATGCATGGAATTGACATTTCTGGGTTGACCTCAAGCTGCAGTGATAATACTGTCAAGCAAGGGAAATCTATACATATTTTGCTCTATCAAGCATGGGTTCCTTTGAAGTTATGCTGAAACAAGAACGTCAACCTGGAACATGGAATAGTGGGTCATAGCACCCCCCTGGCTGCATGTTGAACATACTTAGTTCTATATAAGCAACATGAAGTAAATACCCTTTGAAAAATTTGTGCCTGCTGGTTTGTCGTTTATAACTTATATCACAAGTTTTGACGATGTGTGATATATATTACAAGTTGTAATATACATCACTATGTAATTTATACCACAAGCACGTTGTGTTGTATATCATGAGTTCTAATGCACATCACGAGTTCTATACATATTAGCAGCTATAATAAATATATTTTTGAGTATTCTTTATCATGTAGGTGTAGTGTACATCTTGTCATGTTTGGCTCCTTTGGCTGGTGGAAAGCCAGGCAACAATGGGGATTTGATGCTTACTTTCATCTCTATGTTGGAAAAAATGAATGAAACAAATGTTTTATAGAGCATGCTTTGCAATTTTTTCAACTTTACAAGCCATACTTTCTCTGCATCAATAATTTAGAATTTTAATCACTATCTGAAGCTGAATGGTTGGGCAAATGACAAATTAGAAGACATGAAAAGAGGGAAAAAATTGAGGTCCACCTTTTTAATTAGCCGACATGAGTAAACTATTAAAGCAGAACTTGGTTTCTCTGAAAGTCAAATCCCCCTTTTTGTTTGGCCTCTGTTGGACATATGGGGGGCATTTGAGTGGTAAAATGACCTTAGCAGGGGGTACTATTTAGTGAAAATCATTTAATAAGAAAAATTTTCCTGAATAGAGATTCTTATCCCAAGAAGTATTGAAAATGCATAAGATTCTTTCCGTGATTCTCCATGTTTTTAGTGCCAGAAGAAATATTAAAAAAAGAAAAGTTTTGAGGGAAAAAGATTACTACAACTCTTTTTTATTGTTTATTAAGTTCTGGTTCTAAAATTTTCGCTTAAAGTTAATTATTTTATGATTGAATGACCCCGGCATTTTGCGCGGTTAACGCTATGAATCTTGGGATCGCTAGGAGGCAAATAGACAGCAATAGTGTTAAGTAGATATAAGACTATGCACTTTGGAGGGCCTATCAATCGCATTTTTGAGTAGAAAATTTGCCTTTTAAGTTTGTTATAGTATATACAAATATATGCATACTCAATACTACTAAGAAGAAGAGATGCAGTTGTTCGCGGAGACGGTAGTTGCTTTTACAGAGCGATACCTTTGGCGACAGAAAAAGTGACTAGGATTTTTCCGAACAATATGTACTAATAGTCTGGACAAGATGAAAATGACAGCATGCCCGATGAAAATCATGCAAATCTAATGCCATGGGGCAATCACACTGGAGTAACACAATGCGAGGCTCAAAATGAGACTATAACTGACTAAGCATGGATTATACGCAAGTTGAACGTTGGAACGCTGTGGCTCAAGCAAAGATATCAACAGTTTCACTCTGAGTTCCCGATACAAGTCTTCATTCTAAATGGTTATTCTGTGTATTATGCACCAAACAAATACGGTTTAAACGTATTTAGATACTCCAACATCATGTTGTTACACATGTGACTCGACCACTTGCAAAATCCTTGTCACTTTTCCGTGTATCACCAAAGCGCGCGATCGGTCTGCAAAAGCAGTTCCCGTCTCCGTGAACGACCAACTCTCTTCTTCCCAGTGGCAATGAGTATGATTCCATTCGAACTTGAAATGCTAATTTTCTGCCCAAAATAGCGATTGATATATTTTCCGAGATGTGTATTGTTATCTATACTTTGCATTATTTGCCCCCTTTAGCGATCCCAAGGTTCATTGCGTTGACCGCGCAAAAATGCGGCCGGCTGGCAACCGGTAAATCATTCATTACGGCTTGGAAAAACATACGCTATGGTTATGAACCTGGCCCTCAGTTTAATCGGGTACGTCAAGTTGTCCTACCTGGCATTGTCCTTCCGCCAATTGAAATTGGCCGTGTTAATGCGCTATTGATGCAGGGATGTAGTGGAGGAGGAGGGGGTGGTGCACGGGGCTGAGCCCTCCTTGTTATAGTCTATGTCAATTTAGGGTGGCTGAGCCTCCCTTATAGTTTTTTCAATATATTCTAATTTCGGTCCAGTCAACAGTTCTGCGAAAATTTATCCATACACAGAAGTTCTTTCTGCGTAGTACTGCATTTAGTTTACTCTTTTAGTGCTTTATAGCAAAGCTGATATAGGCTGACATATTATGCTAACAATTAACCGTTGAGGGCACTTTTGAGTCTTAAGTACAAAACTAGTAACAAACTGTAGAGCCAAAAAAATGGATATTTTCGGAACACAGTATCAGAGAGCCCCCATTTTTATGACTGCAGGACTACACCCCTGTAAAACCGGATTACAGTAGGGCTTCTTATGAGTTGAAAATGTCACACAGAATTCATTCTGCCGTTTATATTAATATCCTACCACTTTCCACTCAAATATTTGACCTGTAATTTATTGAAATGAATTTTTACCTAGCCATTTTTACAAAAACAACAAATTGCTTGCTTTTTGGCGCAAAGGATGATATTCTAAAAAGTCCCCTGATATTTTTTTATTTGTAAGTGCTCCCATGCCTAGAATAAAAATAAATTTCTGAGGCTGGCGATTCCGCTGTTACAGTGGTATAAGTATCTTCACGTTTTGGGTATCCTCCTGCTTAAACCCTTGTGATTTGGGTAACTCCGCATGCCCGTAATGGGTATGCCTAAAAAATTGAAACATTCCAAATGATTGAATACAAATTCGGCCCTAAAAGTTCTAATATGCCGCCTATGATCGACGACGTTCATTGTCCTTGGTCATTGGCGCTTAAAGTCTTTCGTCTATAGCTGTAAAAAGTTTCTTCTCTAATGACCAAACTCCAGGAGAGCCACTGGCATCAGTAATATATGAGGACCCGACCTAAGACCTGTTTTCCACTAGGCGGAATTTTCTGTGGGGAAAATAAGGGGCTGTTTACATGAGCCGGGCTAGCCCGGCTAACCGGGCTGAGTTTTGTCAC
>JAODVQ020369555.1:0-11421 GCA_025400075.2 Phenganax stokvisi | reverse complement strand
GCTACGCTAAACCTGCTGTCTGCGCCGAGGGTTTGCACTTTAGTGCTTTTCATTATGTAAGTGTAAATAAAACTTTTCACTAATGTTTGCCAGGAGATTAAGCATTATGCTTTACCCTTTGTTAAAATGCTCTCTATCCTAGGAGGGACTACCTGCTCCTGTAGAGTGGTGTTGCAAGTTCCTGTGTAATTTTGCCAGAGTTAGTTCAGACAACCAGAGAGCTCTGTTTGGTCACATCAGCTATCTACTGGAATACTCAGAGAAGAACCCAGGTATTTATTCCCTCATAATACACACATGTAAACATCCGTCTTAGTAAGGCTTGGAAAACTTAAAGGATAAATCAGGCAAACCTCCGGTCACATGCACAAGTTTTGCCTGTTATTACACCCTTCCCGCTGTCATGAATTTGTAAATTAATGAAGCCCAAAAATGCCCATTCACAAAAATGATATCCATAAAATGCAATGATCACTGTGTATCATTATTTTCTTCAGGTTGTATGACTTGCAGTGGGTGTACACCACTCGACGTTGCCACGGAAACAATACGAGATAACACAGAGCTTTGTCTTGCTCTGCACGACGACCACCTCAGCCACGTTGTTTCTCTCCTGGTCTCCACGACAACCAGTGTGGCTGGGGGCATGGCCTCGGTAGATGGAGGAGGAGGAGAGGAGGGAAGGGAGGGGTCGATGGGGAGTATGATATGTGAGTGGGCTCCAAATGGAGGAGAAAAATGTCTAGATTTTCTTCAGTGTGCTGTTTGGGCAGATGGTATGTTTAATTAAAACACACTGCAGCCTATATAGTGTTGTTGTATTTGTAAAATGTGAAACACTACTGTGCAAATCCTTGGCACAACCAACATCATCCAACTACATTATTGGATGTGGTTGTTCTTTTCTCGGAAAACTATATTTCTCACTCATTTTGTAAAAATCTTGAATTTAAAAATATGGTGTCCACTAAAATGCTGTGAAGATCAACTGCCGAACATCGAAGTTACTCATAAAAACTGCCGCCCTTTTTTATTGGATAACATGCTTAGACTTTACTGCATTTGTGGGTGTAGTCTCACCAAGCTGAATATGAACAAGTACATTAGTTGTTACTCTACCTACCTAGACGTCATGGAACAAATCAGGTTGTTCTACACAAGCATTAGCTACTATTCTAGCAACAAATTCAGTCTGAGAACAGCATAAATTGCCCCAACAATTGTAAAATTGGCTTCCCTTGGTTGGTGCAGGTTGGCACTTCTGTTCGTGTCACTACCCTAGTGAGGATCTGCATATATTCTTTAGAAATTCTTTACATTCCTGTTACACATAGGGGTGTCAAATTCAGCTATGTTGTACATAAATCACCCATAATCATTATGTATGTGAGCTCATTATTTCAATTCTTACTTACGTTCACTGTAGCTAATGGAATGTCGTGTGGAACTGTGCAATACCTGATAACACATCAAGGTGGTTCTTAATGGCATTTATAGACACCATCTTCTATGTAGTCTACCATTAGCAAAATACATCATAAGAAATACAAACTGATATGCAACATAAAATCACACATAGTTTTGATATTATTAATAGCCATTTTTCTATAAACTACATACTGCTTAGGGTGACTGTTAACTAATAGGTGCAAGGAGCATACAACCAAATGAAACAATTTGAATAGTATGTGACATGCAATATACTTCGTAATACATGTTGTAAGAGGTAGTAGGTTTTGTCAGTACTCCAATGTGTCAATTATTGTGTTTGTTACTGCTCGGTGACGGAGTGAGGTAATCTGGACAGCAATTTCAGTTGGGGTGTGCAGATATAGGTAGTACATGGAGCCACTATGGTCACCTCTTTTACATCAGATTGAGAACCATCCTCTTCATTTTCACTGGCATGAACAGTGGTCTCACTATGTGGCTCTCTTGATATGATGGCTAGTTGAGGAGTACAAGTGTAGGTTGCTTTTCCAGTTATTAGAGTTATCAATGATTCTTGAGACATCCTACACAGTGCTTGTTGATTGTAGCTAATATTCTCCTGTACTCAGGGTTGGTTACTAAATTGCTTCAGGAAAAGAACTAAAATATCAATGTCTACACAGGCTTAGCCTTGACTGCTAAACTGACAAATGATGTTAACTTCCCAGGTTTTATAGTGATTGATTGAGTTGGGAAATACCCATTATTTGGCTTATCATAGTACTAAGTTTATAAATCCCACCGCATTCTTACCATTACTATGGTGATCGGAATAGGAATTTGTTGTAGATGTATACGTACCCACCACAATAATGTTCATTGATAGTGATGCAGTGAAACCTCAGTTATTTAAGCATTATGGGACCAACGGGTGCCTGTATGTTCTTTCATAATAATATTAATAATAATGCTAATACTGAATAATAATAATAATAATAATATTTACATGTATGATGTGAGCTTGCTCTTGTTTGTGCCCCTTCACTTTTTTACAAGCTAAGGATGTATATACCCAAATCAATCTTATGTGGCTTTGTCAGCATTCTTATCTCCTCAGCTTTTTTCAATATACAAAGCATAACAAATGCCATTCTATGATATTATTTTCATATACAAAATCGTGTCACCATGCACTAAAGTGGATGGTGTTAATTATTTTTTGTGCTATTTGGTCATGGTGTCCAGTAAACTGATGCACCCTTGACTCTAACTGAGGTTTAACTGTATTTATGACTGTTATGTATATACAGGAGAACAGATTCAAGAGAATGCCTATGTGGTAGTGAGACTCCTTATACATCACACTGACTGTCTTGGCCCCGCCCTCACTGGAGAAGCCATAGGACTCCATCGAGTCTACGAAGACGTCCTGGAACACATGTTTGATACTCCGCAGTATGATAGCTCTCATGCTAGTCCTCGTGACCCCTCTGACCTTGGCTCCTCCATACCTCTTAGAGGGAGTCCGTCTCAGAAAGATGACTCATTTGTGGATTCTCCTTCACCTCCTCCTGGAGGAAACCATGCCTACCTCCAACACCGCTCTTCATCCTATCTTAATCTCAACCTGATGAACACCCAGCTAGTCCTCTCATTCTACACCAGTCTCGTTAGATTACTAGCATACTGTGCTCCAGAGGATGAAGACTGTACTCCCAGTGGTACCACAATGGTTAATCATGGTGGCAGTAGTGGTCTTGTTGGTTCAGACAGTGGTACTGGTACCAATGGTACCAATGGTACCACTGGGAAAACTGCTGAAGGAAATGTTCTCAAAAAAGGAGGGGCTGAGCGGACATTAAACATTCTAAGGAATCTGATACCAGTGAATGATCTAAAAGGAATTCTATCTCTACAATTTGCTGGAGATGGTCGTCAGGGTGTTATTCCAGTACACAAAGAAGCAGCTCTTCTGTTCCTGTCCAGAGTATATGGTGTGTTTGACTCTCAGCTGCTGCAGGATTTATTGACTGATGCTTTCTTACCAGATATCAAGACTGCTCTCAAACTTTCAGCTGTAAGTTGTACACATGTGAGCCAACAGGGAGAGCATGGCCCAGTTTGGCACACAGTTTGGAGGGGTTAAAATGTATTGATCTGTAATAAGTTGGGACACAGAAATTTGTCCACTATATATCGAGGTGTCCGCTATAGAGGGGAGTCCATTAAGTGGGGTTTTACTGGGCATGTTAAGTACAGTGAATAAGTACAATGAACTCTCCATACCATTATTATGAGCTAGTGCCCATTACTACTGGGAGAGTCTTTAGAGTTGTGTAATAAGGAAGAGTTATTGTAGGTATATGGGTGTTATGTGTTGTTTGTGTAGTAATGTGCTACACATAAAATACTTATAAAAGTACTTGAAGATCATCTAAGCTCATATGATCAGCACTACAATTAGGTGTCATTGGAAGAGTATGATATTTTCCTGTCTTCCTGTTACTCACAGACAAAGGAAGGGTCTACCCTATCCAGTCCCCTGCTCCGCTACCTCTGTTCATCTGTCTTCCCTCTCTTGACCAGCTGTACCACCATGCTACCCCAGCTACTGACCCATCTTCACATCATTATCAATCTTCTCACATGTTGCAATAGGCTGGGTAGTACATGTGATCTCACCAGCAAACAGTTGACCAGTCTCACTTCATTCCTCATTGAGGCTTTCAGGTTACTAGTTCAGTATAATTAGAATCCAGACAGGTCTGGTATTACTAACAGCCGTTAGGAAGGCTTTAAGTACAATTCAAATTAGTAATTTTGTTCAATATATAGTTCATTCCAGTGGCAGTCATGCATAGTTTTGTTCTAACTTGATATGGAGGTGCTATGTAAGCAGGATAGATAGGATACTAAATGCATCGTATAAGGTACCATAATGAGCTTGTGGAGCTACATACTTTCACATGTTGGGAAGGTCCGGTATATGGATAATTCTGTTTCTGTGTATTGTTCCAGGTGTCTTCATCCAGTTGCCATCCAGCGTCATCTACCCAGGATTATTGCTGACATACCCACCATGAAACCACACACTCTCATGTTTATGGAGGTTTGTAGTATCTCTATTATGTATGTCTACTTGTGGCTTTTTGGAGAGTGAGTTGTATGTGAAGTAAGATGAAAATCTTAGGCCAATAGGTTCACTAACTACTTGCTGGTTTAGTGAGATACTTTATGACAAGTCTAATCCTATATTTCCTCCAGTTATTGAGTTCTCATTACTCTCACTACACTCGCTACTATGAGATTGGTCAGAGATCATTTGGACGAGCATCTGAAGAGGAGAAGGTCTTGTCGGCCATGGTGATCTATCGTCTTCTGGACACCCTCTCCTCATCTCTCCCTCATGAGAGAATGGAGAGGAGTTGTGTGGCTGCTCTTCAAGCTGTTAGTTGTGCAATACCACCCGACACTCTCCTACCATCTCAGTCATCACTGGGTTCTGTCTCTCAGTCATCTGCTCTGGGTTATGACCCTCACCCTGCTCGCATTGAGAGAGTCACTATGCTAAAGACTGAAGTCAAACAGTTTGTTGAGGAGTATGCCAGTGTATTGCATGATACCTGGATATTTGAACAGGTAGTACGTACTATGTTTTTTATCAATCTAATGTAAGAATGTATGTACTGCTAAAGTTGGTAATTACTGTTTCTCTCCTTTATAACACAAAGAGTTTTGCAAGTAATAATAGCCTTGATACTGTGTGCAATAATGATGTTGACAGTGGTCTATTACTAGTGAAGTGTGTTATGTGAGAGTTATTGCTACCTATGATTCTATAGCAAATGATGGGGTGGACTTATGGCTCAGAACATTGTGAGGAGAAACATCAAAATCCCAACTTTCAACCACTCTCCACTCTCCCTCTATCAGTACGTACATTCAGATTGTTATTGCAGTATGTATATGCATAGTGTGATAGAACACCCTTCTTTCATTGATATGCATGTGCAAAGCCCACAATATACATAGAACATGTAATACGGTTGGTTGATGACACTTGGACAACATGGTGTCCCTTATAAAGAGGTTGTGAGTATCTCAAAATGGCTCTCATCAGAGGTTTCACTGATTATATAACTGCAGGTGAAGAAGGATTACACAGTGTCTATAGAGGAAGCAATTAAATACCTAATAGTCAGGGGCTGGTATCTGAGTAAGGTGAGGGGGCCAGACATGACAGGGGTACCAACCAGACCTAGAGTAATCTGTCTGAGGAGGAAGAAGAGAGAGGATGGAACAGAAGAGATACCCTATGAACCAGAGGTTCTCGATCTGTCTAAAGTGAGCATGCCAGTGGAGCTGCTAGCCATTGCTGAGATGATGGCAGAGGAGGCTCATGATAGATGGGCTTTCCAACTCAGAAATTCCACAGGTTTTAAACTCTCACCCTCATAATCTGTATGTACCTCAGCAAAAGAGAGTTATGTGTGTATATGGCTTATAGGCCTCTGATACACCTTCATCATAATAATGCTGCATTGTGTGAAGTACATAGACCTACATATAATACATAGTCAAAGTTGCAGATCATCACAAACACCACTATTTGCCTTGTAGGTGGATACTAATTTAATTTACTCTTGCAAAATCATAATGGCCAGTTTATCTGCATGCTCCAGTCTAACTGTTGAATTTCTAACAATCCTTCTGTCCTTTAATGCATGTTTGTGCATAATACTGTAATACTGGCCACATATTTCTTCTTGGACCACCGTTTTTACAATTAAAGTTTTTGCCTACTCATACAGAGGACTACCAGAGCAATCCATTCTACCAGCCATATGAACTAGTGGATGATGTGGTGAAGGAGGAGAGGAGATCATATGCTCTGGACCTGTTGAGATATCTCCATCTCTGTGGGTTCAAACTGCTCAAGAGTGGCAAGACTATTGCACCCAGCCTCTCTCACGTGAGTTAACATAACTTACTCTATGTGTATTAGATAATTTCACTTACGTATTACATAGTCTTGTCCCAGACCCTTTCCAACATATGGACATATTGCACATGTGTAGTAAACTGGGGTATGTGAAGGAAAGGGAGGGAATCGGCTTACCATTTGACGGACCAGTGAAGGAATGCGGCAGTGGGTGTCAAGTATTCATTAGTGACCACAACAGTGTGTACCGAACTAGTAATAGCTATGTATACATACGGGACAAAAGCGATGCAAACTGCTACCCAGTGCTCCATGCGCCCAGTGACACTACAGAGTCAGTGAAGCTGGAGGGTATATCGCCAGCATTTAAAAAGATGTGTCGTTATTCTGCCTACTTTAGAACGGGAAGTCCGGTGCTGCAACTGCTTCTGGACTGTCAGAGTGTAAGTAATAGAGGCTTTACATGGCTCTGCAAATCTGTGTTCTCGGCTAGCTTCGACTAATCTACATCTGAACAGTCTTTGTACTTTGTCGCTTTACTGCTGCTGAGCTAGGCGTTTTCACCATCAATTGAAATTGTTAACATTTCAGGATCCGTCTAAGGGTAAGCCGATTCCCCAGATGTGCAATATGTCCATACGTTGGAAAAGGGTCTGGGGATGAGATTACGTATTACACTGGTCATTTCACATGTGTACTAGATACATATCTAGTATATTATATATGTCATATCATACTTAATAATTATAGCCTTTTCTTTTTGTGTTTATCTTACAGTCGAGACAGAGCAGTATGTGTCAGGAGAGGTTTTCTCTGCAGTTATTTGAAAAGTTCCTTCGCCTCCTTTCTGAGAGTAAGTTTACTCTCTGAGAGTGAGTTCATGCTATGTGGTACATCCACTCTCTGAGTGTGAGTTTTAGCTATATGGTACACCCACTCATATGGTGCACCCACTCTCTGATTGTGAGTTCATGGTATATGGTGCACCCACTCATATGGTGCACCCACTCTCTGATTGTGAGTTCATGCTATATGGTGCACCCACTCTCTGAGTGTGAGTTCATGCCATATGGTACACCCACTCATATGGTGCACCCACTCTCTGATTGTGAGTTCATGCTATATGGTGCACCCACTCTCTGAGTGTGAGTTCATGCCATATGGTACACCCACTCATATGGTGCACCCACTCTCTGATTGTGAGTTCATGCTATATGGTACACCCACTCTCTGAGTGTGAGTTTATGCCATATGGTACACCCACTCATATGGTGCACCCACTCTCTGATTGTGAGTTCATGCTATATGGTACACCCACTCTCTGAGTGTGAGTTTATGCTATCTGGTGCACCCACTCATGTAGTGCACCCACTCTCTGAATGTGAGTTTATGCTATATGTATACCCACTCTGAGTGTAAGTTCACACTGATACCCACACAACACTGTTCAGGGTGTTTTTATGCTAACCAATCCCACTTACATACTATTATGTGGTCTCTTGAGTGTACACTTAACTCGATTATAAATTCCTTCCTTGTGTGTATGGTTCAGATCGAGATCCAGTTTACTACAGTAGAGTACTGTTTCCAACATTGGCCAGCTATCTGGATCACAACAGGAAATACTTCATTCCTGTGGCTGGTCAGAGGACTGCTAATTCAGCCAGCAGAGAAGAGAAACTTGCCATCTTACGGTATTCATCACTCACTGTATTGCCTACAGCTATGTATATATGTGACTCGTGCAATACAATAACAGTCACTTTAATGAGGGGTGGATAATTATACGTTTACTGCATAGTTGCTCAATGAGGTCTTTGAAAGGTTTGATTCATCAAAAGTTAGGTGGCACAAGGAGCTTAGCCCTAGCAAATCCTATGCACCTACTATGACATGTTTTGATTTGACATGTGTGTAGATTATAATTTGTTTACATGAGACATAATGTACTGTATACACTAAGTATTTAGAAGTATTTATATGACCTGTTTGTAGCTATACACTATGTATTTAGAAGGCACTGAAGTATTATGTATTTATTTGACCTATACAGAGTATTCTGTCAGGTGATGGAGTATGCACACAACCACAAGTACCTCCTATTCACCAGCATCCACCGACGCAGCAGCAGGAGTCTCTCCACTCTGACTCGCAGAATGTCCACCTTCCCTGTCCCCTCTTCCTCCTCCTCCACCACCGCCACTGACACCAAATCTGAATCTGAAGAGAGGGGCTCTCTATTTAAAGAGATCCACCACCTCATAGAGTCGGTTGTGAGATCATTGGATTTCCAGGCTATATCAGTTGGATCTGGTAGTGCTATTGATCAATGCCCAGCTTTACTTTCTTTCTTCAAACAAGCTCTTGAGAGTATTGAGGCAGCCAAACAGTTAATGTGTCAGGGAGATGGATCACGGAACTGTCATATTTCCTGCTATACACTATCACTGTTGATTCCAACACTGACTGTATTGTTCAATCATGTGGGATATAGAGATATGAACAGACTCTTGATTCAGGGATCAATCCTGGTCCACTGTCGAGTCATCTTTCAGAACCTTTTGGAGATGGCTATTGGTGTCTCTCCTCTCCATGTTGGAACGTATGTATCCAGACAATATGGCAATTATGTTTTTAAATATTACATTAGGCTTATTACTAAGGCCCTGACAGTTCTACAGATTGTGGTCGTTTTGTCTCTCATTGAACAATGTGGTTTTCATAGGCTCCTAGTATACAGTTATTTCTTGACCATAGACTGCAAGCACTAGAATAAAATTACACTGTAGTTCACAATGTCATACACAGAATTGGCAATTTGAGTTTATAGTCATATGTAGGCTATGAATTTATCTGTACATACAGGTTTACAAACATATTCAACCTTAGGTATGGTTGTATGAAAGCAAATATAGTACAATAATACTGGTAATACTTTACATAATAGTGGTATTATTTCAGATCACCAACAGTAGTGATAGGACGATGTCTGGGGGCATTTTCTCGAGCATATCCTGACCCCTTCCTGGACAAACAACTGTTTGGATTTGATCTGGAGTCTCTGCTGAGTCAGCTGGATGTAGCCTCTACTCAGAAAGCCTCTACTCAGGAATCATCTACTGGCAGTGTTCTCTACGTTATTGATATTGTTATTCCTATCCTCTCAAAGTCAGTCTTTCTCCTCTTATCTCTTGAATAACATCTAGCTGAGTCTTGTGTATATATGTTTCCACATATACCAGTTAGTGAAAGAGTAATTGATTCAACCTAATATGAAGATAGGAGTCACATATGCACATTTTTGATGTCTATGTACATTTCTGGCTACTAACCATAGGGTTCCAGTATGATATTCCTCTGTTTGTAATAAATAATCTCTCTTTCATATTACACAGCTACCTCGCCAAGTGGTATACCAATCCATCAGTGTAAGTTAACTAACTCAACTCAAACAGATCATGTCATACTAATAATGTTCACCACTATACAGTGATACTAGTAGTCAGGAGCAGGTTGATTACACTCTCTCCAGGATCCTATCTCTCGTGACTTCTCATTTTTCTGTTAATTTCACTGGTGTCTGCTGGTTTCTCCGAATCATTGGTCAGTGTTCATAAATCACAACTAGCACTGTTCTATATGTTATCAGCCTTTTGTGGTCTGCTGCATACTACTGATGATGTTTTGCAATTGTTAAACTGATTCTATACTGAGAGTATCATATGCCCTAACTCTCCAAATTAATTATCTACAATAATTGTGTGAATTTTGTCTCCCAACCAACAGATAGTTCCCTGTCTCTGGCACAAAAGTGTTCATTGAAACTGCTGTCATCAAATTTTCTACCAATGGTAATAAAGCTAGGAGAGAAAGCTGTAGTTTTGTGGCAGACTGAACAACTTATCACTTCACACATTGCTTCATCCACCTCCTCCTCCTCCTCCTCCTCTTCTGATTCCCACATGAAAACCTTTACTGAAGAACTAACAGCAGTAAGATAGAGCCTGTAACATCAATTATAGACAGAGAGCCATTATTTTCCTGATCTTATGGATGTACATACCTACAATGTCTGAAGACTTGTTTACATGGACATATTAAACCGGTTTGGAAACTGGTTTAACTTAATAGGTGTAAACAGTCTAAAACGGTTTCCAAACCACCTTTGTTTCAACCTACTTCCAATACTAAACTGGTTTAGGATATTTATGTGTAAATGGCCCATGGTTTGTAAACCAGTTTCCAAACCCGGTTTAATTTTGACCTTGTAAACAGGGCTTATGTTACAGCCATGTGAACCATGTGTAATACTTAAAATTTCTTACATTTGATTGATACAGGATTATAAGACATTGGTTCGAGATGTTGCCACTGCACTGTTGTTCCTGGTGGCATTTCTCAAGTCTCACTCTGAGGAACTAAGATCTGCTGGCAGTAGACTGTCGGAGGAGACTCTAGGGGAAGGAGATTGCGGGGGTTCACTATCCAGAGAGGATGTCTCTCGTGATGTTAATGCTCTCTTTGCATCTCTTGCTGACATCTTCCACTGCTGGTTCTCTTCACCTGTTAGTATATATTATCAACTACATGTATAACAGAACATTTATATGTCCATACTTATGAAAGTGGTATAATATGGAGAGGTTACAAAGAGTATGTGTATATACTGCATGTGAAATTTTGGGTACCCAGATTCAAACACTTTCTTGGTCATGTCTTTGATTACTTAACTTTCTATATTCTCTGTTTCTCTGTCTAACAGCAATTCAGGAGAGTGTTTCTGTTTGGTACTCAGTGGCTGGCTCAAAATCCCATCCTTAAGAGCTGTCTGGCCAATCTCTATCCTCTGAGTCACAACAACCACAATGCTAGTTCAATGAACATGATCACCACATGTATTAGTATCCTACTACCCATAGTAGACCAGTTCATGAGTCGTAGTGACAGAGACCTGGTGGAACACTACACTGACAGACTTGGAGAGGTCTGCCTAGATACACACACACACACACACACACACACACACACACACACACACACACACACAC
>JAODVQ020369452.1:0-11422 GCA_025400075.2 Phenganax stokvisi | reverse complement strand
AAGTTGTTCCACAGGAAAGCTCCACTATAACAAAAGGAGCGCTTGAGATAATCAGAGTCAGGAGAGATTAATTAAGAAGTTGCATGGACAAAGTTTTGAATTTGTGCTCTCTTTCAATCGCTGTTTTTTTAATTTTTAACGCCAGTTACATGCTAATAAGTTATTGACTTATTGTCCAGCATTTATACCAGATATGATTTTAAAATTGCACAAAATCCCTCGTAAAATTAAATCTTTCGCTGTATACAACACTTGGAATGTATCTACTTTCTTCAGTTTACACTTCTAGTATCTTTGTAAAAAACGTGCGCACTAATGGCCTCTCGTTGAGCGTTTACCAGGCCACTCCCTGTTAGCAAGCGTTCCGAGTTTCTATAACTATTACAAACTAAACGCAGTAAAGCCGGTTTTCCAGGAGCAGCATTAGTTTTATACCAGTTTAAGTACTCACAATATTGCGAAACAATTTTCCTGATCTCCATGAAACGTGTGTTAAAGTAACGTTACAAAGCAGCCCTAATCTCATGTACTAGTCTTGACTGAACAAGGCACGGTTTGTCTGTGTTTTAGTCTAGTTTGTTGGTAGCCTGCTTGCAGGCTAGCTACCACTACCACGGGAATGCGGAAATACGAGCAAACTGTATTTTTACATTACGAAGAAAGCTTCTTCACTTTCTTGCTGAACAGTGTACGAATGTATGTAACAAGGTATGTGCCTGTTTCTAATTCACCCTACTAGTATTCAAGTACAATATATTCTTCGCAATGCCGTGATAGAAACTGTAAGCATAGTTTACGAGAATGCATTCTTGGCATATTTACTTTCGTTTTCACTTGCTAATGCCTGTTTGGACACATAGTCATAGGTTCAGACCATCGGCATCGTGCACGGAAATATGTTAATTCTATCTTGTCTTCATAAACTTGGATATTTCTGGCATTAAGATCGTGTTGCTTGTAGTAAACAATTCAGACTCATTGGTAAATGAAAAGGCTGAGCTGCAGCTGCTGCAGCCCATCACCGGCATCACGCCCGTATGATCACGCCATACCTGCCTATACCCCCTGTTGCGATATGTTTTGCAGCCGAATTGTCATGTCTTCTCATTTTCTGCCTTTGCTCGCATAAGGCCGTTTGCGCAGAAGCCTATGGTTCGCATCTCCATTGGAAAATTAAACGGTATCTATTGCTATTGCAATTTTCTCTTTCTGACAGTATAACCTTGTTCCTACCTCATTCGAGTGAAGGACAAAGTGCGTTCTTGGGCTATATCTATTGATCGAGCGACATGGCGACTACAGCAACAAGCTCATTTTTCTAGCCTGTTAAGTATCGAAAGTTTTTCTGCAACGTACAAGTGATATGAGTCTTGACTTGTTACTGTTTTGTCTTAATTAACTTTATTTTCTACCAAAACGAATGAAATGATTCGCTCCCAATCATCATCTCTTACGAAGTTCATTCACTGAACTAGTAGTACTACAGTTTCAATGGTATTGCGTAGAAAAGCCTAGTTCTTATATGTCGCTGAGCGGCGTAAATTCGTTGAGAACAAACAATTTTAGTTCTTTCCTGTGATTGAATCTGTGCTGGGGCCGCTTGTACGAAGCCCGTTTAGCTTAAACGGTGGATAAGTTCAAAATAGAAATCATATTTACGTAATCCTTGAACAACGAAATTGAAAGGATTTTAACTGAACAGAATAACTATGTATTTACTCATAGTTGTATTACATAAGATTTGATTTGAAAGTTCTAGAAGATGTGTAGGAATGTTTTTGAATTCTGATTTATCCACCCTTTAAGCTAAACAGGATTCGTACAACCGGCCCCTGGTGTTAGCGTGGACAACATTTAAACACATTTGAAGCATTTTTCACGAGCAGTTTTCATATACGGCGACAGCCTTGTCCCCAGGCATAACACGCTTGCGTGGCTATTGCGTGGGATACGGCGTCGAGAGAGGCGGTAAGCACGCAGTGAGATATATACGCTAAATATTCTCTCTCGATTACCTCTATTTTCCTTCTCACGTGTTTCACGCGCGGCCCACGATGTCTAAAATATTTAAAAGGAGCGCAATAAAGTGCCTGGGGATCGACGAAGCTGATACGGCGACATATCTGTAAGAACCGGGCATCATAAACTTTTATGTAATGAGATGGTCAGTGTACGTGTATGTAAAAGTTTCATATGATTTGCAGATGTGAATGAATCTCCATTCTTATCCATTAGACTAAACTGATGGGACGAAAAGGAATTCTTAGAGAGCACAATTATGTCACATAAAAGTTTAGACTTGAGAAGTAAAATTTTGGCAAAGAAAATAACGCAGTCTAGTGGAAGACGTGTGATCATTACTGGTAACCAGGGAACACCAAATGACTGTACTCGATCAGAGGTGCCAACCAACAGAAATTTCAAGCGAAAGAAAGTGGATTGTGACTTCAACAACAACGATCAAGATTTCAAAAGAAGAAAAGTAAGCTTTTCCAGTTCCAATGACAAGATACCCGCTCAAACAGCCTCAAGGAATCTGTTGCCGGCACCTGTCAGCAAATGCGGAGAAAGTATAAGCAAAAATCCGAGACGTAATTATGAGGCAAGCTACCGGCCAATACCGCGAGCTTGCGATAAGTACAACCGGGTCAATCATGATTGCAAAAAGTTTAGACCAAATGATGTAAAATCTTACAACTCTTCTTCACCTGTTTTCGTGGAACGTGGACGAGAAATGTGTTCTATAAGAACTGGAGAAAGTATGACTCGACGTTTGGATCATCCAAAAGTTGGACATACAACATTTTCGACTGCACCTATGAGTTATACGAGTCTCAAAAATCTTTGCAATAATAACATATCACCTGATGAGGCCTCATCACAATTGTCTGGATACACACAGCTTCAACGTTTCGAAGCATCGCTACGAGAAAGTGATATAAGATATGACCTTATGGTATTGATCATTTCAGTCGTCGATAAAGTTTGCCAGTCAAGAATACCAAGTCATTTGAATACTATTCTTGGTATTTTGAATAAAACACCATTTTTATTGAATTTGGGTGTATTTATTTCAGAACTGGAAATTAAACCAGAATGTCTTGCTGATCCTTGTCTACCTTCCATGATTAAACAACTTTGCAAGATTTTCATTAATTTATTAGATCGTTTACCTCATCTTCATTCCCGTATTCCTTTCTACCAACTGCAAAATGCTGTGAAATTCCTAAAGGAGAAAATTCTGCTTGATTCCACTGTCGACTGTCTTTTTACGGACATGGAAAGAAGATACGAAAATGTAAAAAAAGGAATTCGCGAAAAAGGGCAAGCTCATGCCGAACCACCCAATGACTTTCGAAGTTTAAGTGTTTTTCCAACGGACGCTGATATTTTAGAAAAAAGAAAACCGTTCCTCAGAGAAAACATTGTTAAAAGGCCCTTTTCGAGCGTCGATCAGTATTTGGATATTCATTTTCGACTTCTGAAAGAAGATTCAATCGCAGGTCTGCGCAATGGGTTTTTGGATCTTCGCAGGAGAGAACAACGATTAGCAAACCACAAGTTAAAGAAAATAAGTGGGCCAAACAATGACGTCATTGTCTATAATGACGTAGTGATTGCAGAACCAGTGACCAGAAATCGCCAGGTCGCCAAAGGGATTGTCTACAACGTGACGTTCAATCCCAACCATCGTTCACTTAAACGAGTCAACTGGGCGCGATCGAAACGACTAATGCATGGTGGACTGGTCTGCTTGATATTCTCTGATTTCGAGAGACTTCACTTCGCTACAGTTGAAAACCGGAACGCCGATATGCTGAAAGAAGGTCGTATTCAGTTGTGCTTTGAAGCAGATAAATGTCCGAGCTTCGAGGATATGGAAGAGCAATATTGGATGATCGAAAGCAGCTCCGCATACTTCGTGGCGTATCGTCATATCCTGGAACGACTTCAAGATATTAAAGAAGAAACGATGCCATTTAAAGACTATATCGTGTTTTGTCAACAAGAAATTGCAAAGGTAGAGAAAAACCGAGGTTTTAAAACTTGAGCACTTTTGACGTTTATGGAATTTTTATGTTAAGTACTGTTAAAAGGTATTCCATTAGATGAGACATATCGTTTTCCTTCTGAAATAAACGGCTTGTAAAGTGAAGTCACTATTGCCACGAGTGTAAAGGGAGCCCAGTGGTGAAATATTTGGTCATAAATCCATTAAACTAGAGCAGCTGGATTTTGCATAGTGTACTTAGTATGACTTCTCTTATAGCCTGCTTACTTCAAAGTGAAATCAGAAGAGGGAAATGAGAAAAAAATCAATATGCAATCAATAGCAGTGGAGAAGATGTCGTATTACGACGACAGTACCCGCGAAGCACTCCAGATTGTCAGCCCTTATGATTTGAGCACGTGGCCAGATGGCCATGTCATTGGTTTAAATGAATCTCAGTATGAAGCATTCTGCTCTGCGTTGCAAAGAGAATTCACCGTCATTCAAGGTCCCCCAGGTACTGGTAAGACGTATGTGGGACTTAAGATTGCCCACGCCCTCCTGAATAATAGCCACTTGTGGAAAGATACCGACGAGAGTAAATCATGCCCTATTCTTATGTTAGCGTATACCAACCACGCTTTGGACTCATTTTTGGAAGGACTTACCATTGATCACCAAGGTAACAAATCATGCTAGTGTATAGCTACATTTTCCGTTTTACTTTGGGTAAACGTACTGTGCAAAACGTAAGAGTCGAATCAAAGAGCGCGAAGGTGAGTCAGGTCACTATTTTCTTTGCAAGAGAATCTTGATGCCCAAAAAAGGACACTTGAGTTGAGTACGTATCGTAACAAAGAGTTTTCGCACGAAGCGAACAGGTCATTATTTATTTTCGCTGGCACACGCGCATTCAACTCAAAATGGCTTTATTTGTATTCACCAGCGGGTCGATCCGTAAAAGCTGCCCTTCCTTTTATACAAGAATTTAGCGGCCAAATACCTTTGGCAACAAGTCTTGCTACGCGTTAGTGTTTCATTTCAGTTTTGAGCGTATTATGTAAGGCATGCGTTTTTCTTGAGACTGCTATTATAAAAGTGGTTTCGAATTTTTAGAAATTGTGTTTTTCTTTATTTGTATTAAATAGATATTATTCGTGTGGGAAGTCGCAGCTCAAGTGAGGCTCTTAAACAATGCAACCTACAAGTAGTTAGAAGGGCAAATCGAATCACAGGACAACAACGTCAATTTTCAAGAACAAGGAGACGATTTTTTGAAGTCAAACGTGAATTAGAAGATTGTCAAGATTCGCTAAATCGATTTACTGATATCCACGTAAAGTCCTTCAAGGGAATACTTCCTGCTCGAGAATTTGACAGATGTATGCTTATAGAACACAAGAATTATATCCTTGATAACGAGTTTGATATGGTCGAGTTTCTAGAAATACAGCTAAGGCAGGAAACAGAACGAAATGCAACGATATTACCAGATGAAAAAGAAGTTTTTGAAAACTTGCAAGAATACGAACTTGGAGGATATTTCTTCGCTGGAGATTCCGGACCATTTGAAGAAGGTGGAAAACGAGAGTCTGAAAACATTTTGCTTTGTTATGCAGAAGAAACGTCGAGTCCTAAAGAATTACTTGAATATCTTAAAGCGGATCTTTCTAAAAGACTGGTAGATTTCGAAGGCCTTGAAGTAAGAACACAGAATGCTGAGCTGTTACAAGATCTGAATGTAGAGCAAAGATGGATCCTGTATTTACTGTGGTTATCGCGACTTCGAGAGAACTTAAGTGAAGAAATAAGACAGAAACAAACAAAATATTTGGATCTAAGTTCGGAGTATGAGGAATTACGCAATATCGAAGATCTTAGTATCCTACGAAGCAGTCGAGTCGTTGGAATGACAACGACATGGGCGTCAAAGAATCATAAACTGCTTCAACAACTGCGACCTCGAGTCGTAATTATTGAAGAAGCCGCGGAGTTATTTGAAGCCCACATTGTCAGTTGTTTGACCGAATACTGTCAACATTTGATTCTTATCGGTGACCATCAGCAACTTCGACCAAATCCGAGCGTCTACACCTTAAGTGTGAAATACAGCCTTGATGTGTCTTTGCTGGAAAGAATGATCGAAGCGGGTGTACCCTACAACCGTCTGTCCGTGCAACATAGAATGCGACCTGAAATTTCGAAGATTTTCCAACACATTTACGATGGTCTTGAGGATCATTTATCTGTTACTGATTTCGAAAATATCCGAGGTATTACAAAGAATCTGTTTTTCATTGACCACAACGTCCGTGAAATTGCTCAGGAGAATCGCAGTAGAGTCAACCAACATGAGGCCGAATTTCTTGTCGAGCTTTGTCTTTATCTTCTGAGACAAGGTTACCAATCGTCACAGATTACCATCCTGACAACGTATACTGGCCAGATGTTTACTGTTCGAGATCTTATAAGGACAAAGAAAGGTGAATTTGAAGAAGCTATACCTCGAGTTTCCAATGTGGATAACTTTCAAGGTGAGGAGAATGATATCATTCTTCTATCGCTGGTTCGAAATAATGAAGAAGAAAACATTGGATTTTTGAAGACGAACAATCGTGTCTGTGTTGCTCTCTCACGAGCCAGGAAAGGGCTCTACATTATCGGTAACAAAGCAATGTTAGAAAAACAAAGTCCGCTTTGGAAAAAAGTGCTAGCTGACTTGGAAAGAGATGGTTGTATTGGTAAGTCCTTACCTCTAGTATGCAGTAACCATCAAACAGAGAAACAAGTATCTACAGCTTCAGATTTTAAAGAATTTGTTCCGAATGGAGGCTGCTTAGAAAAATGTCAGCATCGTCTTGAATGTGGTCATGCTTGTCGGCAAATGTGCCACCCGAATGGGCATGAAAATTATAGATGTATCAAACCTTGCACAAAAAATGTCCGTGGTTGCAAAGAGCTGGGCCACAAGTGCTCAAAACTGTGCCACGAGGAATGCGATTATGAATGCCAGTATCCTGTTAATAAAGTTCTCAAATGTGGACATACAAAGACTTTGGCATGTAGCAAAGACGTGAATTTTATGAAGTGTGACGAACAATGCGAAAAGACACTTCTTTGTGGGCATCGTTGTCAAACTAGATGCAGTGAACCATGCAGCGACAAATGTATGGAGCTCGTGAAAAAAGTCGATTTGTCGTGTGGTCACGAAAACACAATGGCTTGCTCTGCTACTCAAAAAGATTGTAAAGTACCATGTGCTACTGTGTTGGAGTGTGAGCATCCTTGCCCAGGAAACTGCGGACAGTGCATTCAAGGAAGAGCTCACGTGATATGTAAAAAGAAATGCCATCGAATTCTTGTTTGTTCACATCAGTGTAAAAGCAGTTGCACAATGAGTTGTCCTCCTTGCAAGGAACGCTGCTCTCGAAAATGTTATCACAGTGGTTGCGACCACGAATGCGGATTAATGTGCAATCCGTGTCAAGAAGAGTGTCTTTGGGAGTGCGAGCATTACAAATGTAGTCAAAGATGCAGTGACATTTGCGATCGTCCTAGATGTAATGCTCCGTGTAATAGAAAGCTGACATGTGGTAAAGATCATATGTGTCGCAGTCTTTGCGAAGAACGGTGCATTTGCGTTATTTGCCACAAGAACAACGACAAAAAGATCACAGAAATTATGTTTGGATCCGAAGACGAAAAAGATGCAAGGTTTATCCGACTTAAAGATTGTGAACATATCTTTGAGTACAAAGCTTTGGATCGCATGATGGATAGCAGAGACGAGTCTGGCGAAGTCATATTGAAAGTGTGTCCGCTTTGCAGAACGCCAATAGTAAAGTCGCTGAGGTATGGCAATGTCATAAAGAGGATACTCAAGGATGTTGATGCTGTAAAAAAGAAGTTATTGGCCAGCACAGATGAGTTGGAAGAGAAAATACTAAAAGTAATAGATCTTCAGAGCGAAATACATCCGGAGATGGATAGGATATCGAGGAAAATGAGATCAACTCCCATTGAGAGATCATGGAAAAAGATTTGTGGGTATGTGAACAGGAGCAAGCCATCATCAGTTTTTCTTCAAGAAATGGAATTGGTGGAATACGAAATGCGTCTTTTGAAAAACTGGCTTTGTATTAAGAAGTCCTTCGATGCAGCGAGAAATCAAAAAGAGATTACAACCACCAGTCTTGTAGAATTTGAAAGTGAAATGGAGCACCTGTTAAACCGTATCATAAAAACTCCTTTTTACACCAGTGTTCATATTCTGAGTCAACTCAACCTGGAACTCCAAAGAATGCATTTAAAAAAAGACGTTTTAATCATCGGCATCAATCTTGATTTTTTGAAGCTAGATCTTAATCAAACGGATAAAGATATCGTCGCGCAAGTTTCCAAGAAATTAAAAAATAAGGAAATCATTGAAGAAGATGCTCTAGAAAAGATGGCGAAAGAAATATCACATATTTCTTCACGGTTTGCTCCTGTCACTGCAGAGGAAAAGATTCAAATTGTTCGCGCTGTCGGTTTGAAGACAGGTCATTGGTTCAAGTGTCCCAACGGTCATTTTTATGCCATCGGAGAATGCGGAGGTGCAATGGAACAAGGAATATGTCCTGAATGCAAGGCAACCATTGGTGGCGAGAGGCATCAGTTGGAAAGTGGGAATCAACTAGCACCCGAAATGGATGGAGCTCCATTTGCTGCTTGGTCTGATCAGGCGAACATGCAAAATTACCAATTTGACGATTGAAAAACCACAATCACAACTTCAATTGCGTGATCCTGGCAATCATCACTTTTACGTGATTTTTTTTCTAAATTTTATTCAGTTTGATCATCATTATGGACAAAATTCCAGAAAGCAATTTTAGTGACGAGCCCTCAAGCACAGAAACAATTGGAGAGATAGTCAATAGCAGAATGAAATACTATATATTATACATAGTTAAGTACATTTTTCTTTCCTGATGTAGCCTAAGGCTTTCAAAATGTACTTTTAATTTGCAGAGAATAAACAAGAATACGAGAAATCTACGAGGGAAGCGTTGGCTCGATGGACACCTGATCAACAAAACTCAGCTGCTGCAGTTGTGGACTCTCAAATGTTTAGGGAAAACATGTCAACAAAGAGAACTTTCTATTATAAGAGTATGAACGTATGTAGGCTTAATATTATGACAAAAACAAATAACATCAGTGTGGAAAAACTGATCTTACTGATCTATATACATGGGTAGCATACGACTTTTATTGCAGTGCAAGTTGTAGTTGGGACAATTTATCCACGAAAGGGCTTTTATGATATCATAACTTTAAATGGGGGAGTGTGTAGCCTGAATTTCCATCTCCACGAGTCTCAGCAAAGGGGATCCCTATTTTGCTTATATTTATTTTGAATATTAGTTTAATCCTTCAAGCTTTAGAATTTAAATTCATATTGCTAATTTTGTCTGCTAAAGAGTCATTCTCAACATTGTGAAGTCTTTCTTGCTCAACTTCCTGAGGATCAGCAAGATAGCCTCGTTTTGATGCATCTTTATAGTACTTTTCAAGTCTAGGTGGAGGAGCAGCTCTTCGAGGCATTCTTTTCTCATCAAATTTCCAAGGTTTTAAGAGAACACGTAATCCCAATTTAGTATAGTAAGCACATGTGATTTTTCCTCCATTACGTTCCACTGTTTCAATGGCTTTCTTTGAAGCTCGACTTACTTCGATGTCTACCTTTGACTCGAATGTTTCGGCACCCTGAAACATGCCATATTTCGAGGAAAACATATTGTAGCAATGTTGCAGTTGAAATATTCTGGTTACTTGGAGAATAACATTTGTACATCAGGCACAAAACAGCACAGTGATGGAGCTATTTTCACTGGTGACATACACAAGCTGTTATTTCTGTACCTGTTTAAGTGTTTAACAGTTTAGGAGTCTTAAAACTTTTGACGAGTAAAATTACCAGGCGGCAGGCATATGACAGATCAAAAGAAAAAAGTATGGTTCCCAAGGCAAATTGCTTCAGATGTCATTGTTGATCTATGTTCCAATGAAATGAACAAACTTACCGTTCCTAAAAGACACACACCATCTCCAACTTTAGACACAGCTCCTGTTGTCCATAGTGTATTCATATTGATAGGCTGACTGCTATCAACACGACCACAATCAATGAGATACTGCAACCTATTCAAATTCAATGGCACATAATTCTTCTTGTTTCTAGAAAAAAAGGTATGTTCTTTGAAGTTTGAAAGTCAGTTCAATCCACAGCCACCTAATCCTTGTGGAAGATATGACTTTTTCCATTTAAGGCAAAGTTACATGCCGATGATGAGTAAATTTGTCTGGTGTTGACCTGAGCAAAATTGGGCATGCTGGATGTGCAACTCAATGGGTTATATATGCTCGAACCAGTAAAAAGAATATTCACCCTTCCCTGATTCCCCAATACAGTAACAAAAGTTTCAGTAGCAAGAAAAAATGCACATAGATTTATTAGTATAACTAACACATTCTTGAAGCCATGCTTGGGTACTCGGAGGTAAAAAGGTGTCTGTCCTCCCTCAAACCCAACCCTTGGCAAAGTTCCTCGCTGTCCTTGACCTTTGTGTCCTCGACCTGAGGTCTTACCACGACCAGATCCAGGCCCTCTTCCTTTCCTGTGATGCTATAAATTTTAATAAATAAATGTTTAAACTTATACTAAATTCACATTAGTCAATTTAAACATTAAACTCTAACGAAGCAACGTTCCACGGTATGCCGAATATTTTACTTAAAAAAGCACAGTACAATGGCGTTGAAACAATAGTATCATACCTACCGGTTTGAACGCTTCAGGAAAATCTTTTATGTTATTGAGACCTACGCGAGGGAGCTTTTCCAAAGCTTTCAAGTTTTTTTGTACATGACAATAAGCACTCCCCGTCGCCGCCATGTTGAATTACCAAAATTCCGGCATGTTGTAAAACCTGGACTGGACGACTGGACTCATTTGTTGCTTGATATGGGACAGCTATTATCCCATTCCAGTCCACATGTATGCATGTTAGTACTACGCGCTCTCTGGTTCATACCTCTACTTGACACTTGGTCATTTTTTCAATCAAAAACCCTTTTTTTCTATCCATTAATATATCTAAAACCTTTACAGGATACAGAAAAACTATTTGGGTTGAAAGACATCTTTAAAATTTTTTTCCGACCCTTAAAAACGGAATATTTCAAGTTTTTAATCTACGCATGCGCAATGCGCGCATCTGCACCACTACAATTACACATCTACTTGATAACGTACATATAAGAAGCGTTAAAATATTGCCTATCAGTGTGTTGACTGCTAATCACAAGTCTTGGAAGAAGGTCAAGTGAAGCTGCAAGTAATTGCACGGCCCAGGATCTGTTGCTTGGTCTCCCTCGGAGCTTCCC
>JAODVQ020369235.1:0-11425 GCA_025400075.2 Phenganax stokvisi | reverse complement strand
GAGATTGATCTGCTCGCATCTTTGTAAAACTGCCTCAAGACGTTGATCATGCTCTGCTTCGGTTGCTCCATGAATCAAGATATCATCAATGTCCGTCTCAACTCCTTCTAAATCACCAAAATGCCGACTTATTCTTTTTTGGAAGACCTTTTGCGCAGATTTAATTTCAAATGGTGTACATACGTAACAGTATCTGCCAAATGGAGTGTTAAAAGTGGTTAATAGTTGGCTCTCAGGGTCTAAAGGAATCTGCCAAAATCCATGGTTGGCATCTAATTTGGAAAACCATTTAGGATTTGCCATGCGTGTGGTGATATCTTCAATGTTGGGTAGCTGATAGTGTTCACATTTGATAGCTTTATTTAGATGCTGTGGGTCTAAACAGATACGAAGTGTACCATTTGGTTTCTCCACCAAGACCACCGAGCTCACCCAGTCTGTCAGTTCTTCCACTTTACGAATGACGTTTGCTTTTTCCATCTTATCTAGCTCTACTTTCACTTTGTTACAAAGAGCAGCTGGTATCGTCCTTGGGGCATTGATCACTGGTGTCACACTTGGATCAACTTCAATGTGGCAGGGTTTTTCCAAATGATCCAAACCTTCAAATACATTACCATATCTCATAATCGTGTCTTCTTTCCAATCTTGCGTTTGAAGACTTGTAGTATTCATCACAACTTTGATGAAGCCGAGTTCTTTAGATGCTCTCAATCCAAGTAATCCTGGTTGATTGGTTTCCACAATATGAAATGTCATTTTCCTTTGACAATCAGCTTTCGACTGTACCTCCAACTGAAATATTCCCATAACAGGTAGATTATCTTCTGAGCAACTAATCAGTTTGCTGCTACAGGTATCCAATTTTGGTTTTGAACCCACAATTTTCTTCAGCTGTTGTAATTGTAATTTGTTGAGTTGTGATCCTGTGTCTACTTTGAGTCTTACTGTTTGTCCATTTATCTTCGTATTCACAAACAATTCATCATCCAGAACCTACGTTGTAACTGCTCCAACAAAAAGTGTTTCTTCCAAATGTGAATTATCTTCATGCTCCAAATGATACACTCTATTTTTTGATCTACACATCTTCTTGTAATGATTGGATTTTTTACACTCATGACAAGTTTTCCCATACGCTGGACACTCTTTCTTGCCATGCTTGGTTCCACAATTCCTGCAGTCAAACGTACTGCTTTGGTTGGACTTTTCATGCTGACTCGATTTTGGTTGCTGCTCTTGTTTATACTTTCTCATTCGAGGTTTTTTGTCATCCTTGATGCTGTGAACAGACTCATTTTGCATATCCTTCAAATGCTTTTCTGTGGTTTCTGCAGTTCTCACTAGTTCCCATGCTTTTTCAAGTGTTAAGTCTGGTTCTCCTAGAAGTCTTTCTCTTGTTCTTTGCTTGTTAACACCTAACACAATTCAGTCTTTAATAAGAGAGTTCTTTAAGTGTTCCAAATTCGCATGTTTCACAAAGTTTCTTTAGTGTTTTTACGTACTGATCTATGGTTTCATTGCTCTCCTGGGTTGTCGAAAAAAGCATATATCTTTCGTAGCTTATATTCTTCTTCGGTTCACAGTATTCGTCGAATTTTTTAAATACTTTTTCTATTTTCTTATCATCGCCTTCAATATCCCAGATTAGTGTATCATACACATCTAAAGCTTCATTTCCGACAACTGTAAGAAACGTTGCCACGCAAGTTGCGTTATTTTTCTCATTTAATCCCGTTGCAATTTTGTAGTTCAAATATCTCTGCTTGAAGTTCTTCCAGTTAACTGAAATATTTCCACTGTTTAATTCCAGCGACTGTGGCAGTGGTAGACCTTGATTCACTGTGATTGTAAGTTGCGTTTCTACTGAGTTTTCTTACTGGGGTTATGACATGTACTTTGATGTTCAATCTTTCCGAAATTTCTCGCTTATTTTATTGATAAATCTGCTTTAGATATAACTTGATATACAGGCTACATTTTCCCTCTTGGTACCATGTTATTATCCTTCTGTGAAGCTAAACGTTGGTTGGGATTCGAAGACAACACTTCTAGTCTTTAAAAAAACAGTTTAAAGGGCCACCTCAGATTTCACCCACTGAGCTATATATATATATATATATATATTATACTAATCCTAACGCATGCATGTGATCAGTAATCCACTGATCATTACAGTTGATTGTTACATTTCCTTTTGTTTGCAGATGCTGCCATCTGTGAGGACTGCACGGCTAGAATGGTTTATTTATTGCGGCTGTAAAAGCATTGTCCATGGAAGATATTGCTGAAACAACCGAATATTTGGGCGCTTCATTGGTGGTCTTTCCCTGAATAAGGCTGAATTCGTTATCAATAGTGGTACCCAAGAGTTCTTCTTTGACTTCATCTCAATGTCTTCAAGTTCTACTGCCCTTAAAGCCATGACTATGGTATACCGAGTAAGCAAAGTATGCAAAAAAACTTTTATAGAATTGATCGATTTTGAAACTTCGCTTGAACTGATTGCTTGATTTCACGAACTCTATCGCAAGTGGCTTCCCAGTGATATAACAGTGACGAAATAGAATGCAGAATTCATCCTAGATTTTGCAAAGCAGGCAGCTAGGCTAAGAGAGTCATCCAAGAAAAGCAATAAGTTCACGTGGACTGGGGAGCATCAAGTTGCATATGAAGCATTAATAGAAGAAATTAAGAAGAGTAAGCTGCTCTAATATTTTGATATCGGTAAACAAACATTCGTCTTTACTGATGCTCCCCAGACAGGTCTTGGAGCATGATGGTACAAGCGAACAGAGTCAAAAGAGCAAGACCTGCAGCGACAGTGTCAAGGACGAAAGATAAGTCAGAGCAGAAGTACTTGTAAACTGACCTAGACACCATTGGCACAAACTTTACTATGAGTAGATTAGGCTATTCTGTTGTCAGTTCTCCAACCAAAATTCAAATGATAACCGACCACAAAACTTTATGCTCGATTTTAATGGTAAGCGGCAAGGATCAATTCGAGTTAAAGAAGTCAAGCTGAGAGGTCAAGATATTCAATTTACCGAGGTTTACCGACAAGGGGAAATCAACCAATTCAATCGCCCATTGCAGCATATTAAGCAGCTCAAAAAGCTGCTACAGAAGGAAAAAGAAGAAATGGATGACCTAAATTAACTATTATACATGCTCCACACCATCCCACTTTTTGACTGCATCAGCTATGCAAGGATTACACAGTGTACAAAAGAAGACCAAACTCTATTAAAGATAAGGTAGCTCATATATAAAAGATTGACCCAAATCCTGAAGACAGAGTCAAATGATGTTCAGGGTTTGAAGGGCATCTTGCCACACGTATGATGACAGGAAATGGAATAATATTGAAAGACGAGAGAATCATTTCATCAGAGAGGCTCCAAGAGATGGCCATACAGATTTCCCACAGAAGATCTCATCCTCACCAAAGCGGATTATAAGGAAAACTTAGATACCACTTCTTCTTCCATGATATGAATACAAAGACAAAGGAGTTTGTTGATTGATGCAACAGCTGTAGTATGTTTGTAGATAGCAAGACCAAAAAACCGAACAAGTCCCACCTAGGTCATTGAAAGGTTTTCGAATATGGTGGAAGTAGACTGGCTTGGACCGATGCACATTGTGGATTTATGTGGCAACCATGCAAGATCTGCCATTATGAGATCAAGCAGTCAAAGTGGTCACATCAACGAAAGCAGCAGAAGGCATCCCAGCACTTGTTGAAGTTTGTGAACCAATGGGAATCCAGAGGTGCAAATATCCAATAATAGCTCACCATTTTACATTGCTCAGATGAAAAAGTTTGCAGCAAGTAAATCGCTGCAGTAACTTTTTCCCATACAAATATTTCTACCTCCTATGGGCAAGGCATAAGATTGGGAACTATCGCAGGTCCGTAAAATTTTATCCCCTACTTGGAAACCAATTTTTCAAGGACATTGGCAGAAACAAGGTTGGAAACAAGATTATAATTGAGCAATGAACAACCAGACAAACGCTGTGCCAACACCCAGAAAATGTAGGACCTGTCAACCTAGGTGAGCAAACTTATGAAGACAAAAAAAATGCCGCAGAAATTTAATGGCCTGAAGCAGATGCAAAGGGGATGGGTGTTGTTGCTTTGAAGAGAAGTAAGTTATTCCTCAATTAAGGCAAAGTCAACAAACCAACCTAATCCAAAATATGAGCAAAACATTTAAGAATAATTTATAGAATATTACTTCCATTAGCATGTGTAGCTAGGACTTTTAGCATCTTTAAAAAAAAACAAAAAATGGGGGATGACATATATTGATTTAGTCATGCTGTGCAATATTAATTCATTTCAATTAGATAGACAGTATAAGAAGAGAGGTCTGGGTAAGACTAGCTATGTAAATTTTTTTTCCAAGATGCCAGCCGAAACAAAGCATGTAAAACTTTTGAAAGAATAAATAATAGAAACAGACTATGTATTAGTCTTTGAGACAGACATTTTAGATAGTGTGCAAACCATTTTAGTCTATAGATGACACTTGTACATCACTAAGTTTACTAATTAAAATATGATCTAAGCTGTTGAATGCATTGGATACACAAAGGAAAATAACAGCAGCTAGATTCTTGTCATTCATTTATTGTAAAATGGCATCAGCTGACTTTACTAAAGTTGTGATGGGAGAATGTCACTGTTTACGGAGTATGAACAGGTTGCACATTGTTGCTATTCTTTTGCTTCTTCTTAATATGACAGTGCAATACTCCTAGAAAAAAGCCTGAGGCTCTATCAGTTCATGTCTGATCATCAAAATTAATAACAGAGGTCAAAAGTATTGCTTTAACTAAAATGGTGCAATCATGAATCACTGCAAAGTGCCAGTCGTGGTCAATCAGTACTAGGTATAAAAACTTTAGATGAGAAAATATATGAATGCAAGGTATAAATGATAACCTAAAAAGAGCATACTTCAAATACACCACAAAAATTTTCAAATGGATAAGAAAAAACGTAATGTTAATATTGCTACTTCCAGAATGCAATGTTGACTGCAAGTGAAACTTTCATTAGAAACAGTGGAAAGCTTGTCTGACTGGAAATAGCAGTATATTGAAAACCTTCACATTTAGATATGGGAGCACAAAAGCTTTTTGGCAGGTTGATTAAACAAAATTTTAGTATTTTAACACTTTGGTGACATGCATAACATTGTGATAAACCGATCAACAAACTTAAACCTTCTTAGAAAGTTAATGAGTTAAAGCAAGAAGTGACACTAAACCCTATCTCAAATAGGCTTGCTAGTTACGAAGGGTAATTATGACTACTATATTGATATTATAAGGCCACACCAATCTAGACTTCAGTTTCGCATCCGCCACTTCCTGAGATTTGCCCGTTGGTGGGGGCCCATTTCCATTATCCATTATTTTCCAATATTTCAGTACACATACGAAAAGTTGAAAACAGAATTATCTAATTTTCATGATCATGTACAGGAAGCATACACATTAACATTATCAACATGCTAATATTAATTGTTGAAATACAAAGATAAACACTCATCATTCACTACATAAGCTAACAAAGCATATGTTACTGACAATTTGCCAACACACGTTGCCAATTTCCAGCTTTTTGCAGGTTAATTATCTGCAAGGAAACAAGTACTACCACATTCCAGCAGTTTCCCTTCTAGTTTCTATAGCTCATTGGTAACAATTAATGGTATTAATACCAATTTTGCAAAAGTTAGCAGACTTTCAATTGTTCTTTCGCCATTATTTTGTACTATTAGTTACTTCAATAAAAATTTGTTCGTTTTCAACAATATGCTTTTAAAATACCAAATAATAAAAAAGTAGCACTAGTAGACAAATCATGCGGCCGACTCCAGGAGACGCAGGCGGTAGACAAGAAACTAAAGTGTAATTAGGTGTTGCCTAATAAACTTGTAATTTAATGACAAACAGCACGAGTCATTGTCCTAGACTATAGCAACACTGCAGGTCCAGGCCCTAGATGGAATTGTAAACAATAATTTGTAAATGATAGACAGAATTTTATCTAGTGGGACTGATCCAATTCACAGCCCAATTGTACAAAACTGCACAAGATCATCATTTATATATGCCTTTTCACGAATAAACAATCAAGCAAACAAACATACATAAACTAAAAACATTCAGTAATAACACAACAAAATGTTCTTACCTTCAAGTAATCATTAGTTAAACTTCCAAAAATGTTCTCATAAAGATCATCCACACTAATGGGGGTGTTAGGATCCTTGTGGTCAAGATAATTTAAGACCTCCAAAACCTTATTGACATCAATCACTAGAGAAATTATTGACAAATTTTGCACACATAAACTAGTTGTACCATAGCATTCTGTGCTTCATAGAATAGCACATATTTTTGTAAATATGCAAAGTAATTTTTGTAATGCTTCATGCGATTTTAACTAACCTCATACATACACTGATAGTATTAGTTTGATAATTGCTGCCATTGTGTAAAACTGGAGTAAGAGACGTTTGTCATTGGTATTTTCTAGATTTGTGTATCTACTATGCAAAGTGCTGAGAAAAGCACAGTGAGAAAAAATCGACAATTTCAAACACATGCTAATTGTTTGACAACTCCAAGAAAAGATGAATTGGTTGGAATGCAGTACATACCTAACATTTTTCAAGTGAATGATTTTGAAAAAGAAAATTTCCAATGAAGGAGAGCGTTTTTTAAACAACATTCTCAAAACAGATTGCGTATAGCATTAGAGAGTAAGATGCATGTCAACTTCACAGCACAATAACTTGGAATGTTCTTACTAAAAAATCAGGAGTTCAAAAACATTTATCTTTTTCAACCCAACCATGAGCACTGGAGTGATATAAATTAAAAAGTTCATCAGCAGCAGACCATTTTTTTAATCCTCTTGTTTCAGTCTGCAAAATGCCTGCTATGACTTTCCAAACAAATTTCTGATTTCCCAATTATAGCAGAAACAACACAACAAACCACGCTTGGTTTGCACCTCAATTTATACATTTCATCATAAATTCATTTTGAGTTTCTCAAGCTTTGCAGGTTGTCATACACAACCTTTGACTTCTAAGGTAGCCCCACAGGCTAAATATTTAGTGGTCTCGAGTCTAGTGAGGGTGTTGTCAATTCTATCCGAAAGTTCACCGCAATAACTTGTTCGCCAAAAAGTTCTAGGAAATGATCTGAAAAAAGATGCCTTCTGTGAGCTGGCATGCCTTCTTGGACCAACCAAAGTCAATAAAGCTGTTCGTTTCAGCTGGAGTAATTATGGCGTACGTTACACTACGCAAGAAACAATAGCTTGTTGATTGAAAATAGTCCTCAGCATTTAAATTGGCCCTATAGAAAATGGGCCAGTAATCGTCACATTGACCACTAACACCAACCCAAACTATAATTTAGTTCCAGTCAATGTTAAGCTTAAAACCTTTTCCAGCTGACAATTTTGCTAAATATAATAGAAGACACACTCTGAAATCAACATTTTTGGAAACTTAAAATATGAGTTGTTAAAGAACATGATGCAATATTCAAGGTGATATTTGGACTCTATTTCAAATAGTTCCATTTCACAATCGCTTTGAAATAGAGTCGAAATATCACCTTGAATATTGTGTCTTGTTCTTTAAATTGCTTATGCAACCAATTTTTTGACCCCATTTTATTGCTCTATTTCAAAGCGCTCACTTTCTTGGTGTGTTTGACGCAAACAAACTAAAAATTGGTCAATTCAAACCAATTTTATAGCACTCTAAAGTTGCGATTTTTGGCACTTTCTGTATGAACTTTTGCTCCACCATTTTGATGCGGTGCGACGTCATCAGATGAACACAGTTCATCATGGCTTATTCTACTTTTGGTAAAAAGAGCTATCGCGGTGGAAAACGCTGCCTTGCTGTCACTCCTAACTTCGTCAGTTTCGCCAATAATCAACATGGGTGTATGGGCGTATGGGTGTCTTCTTGTTTGGTGGAGTACAGCACCATTTTGCCCAACAGCCATGGGTTCATAGTATATAGTATCACAGAGGCTCACACGATGCCACAATGGCTGGCGCCAAGTGAGGAAATTTTGAGAATTTTAAGGTGCTAGATTGCTGGAAATGACTGTTTTCAAGTACTTTTGCAATCACATAAACCTCCTTTTGGTCATGTTGAGCGCTATATTATTTTGTTTAACTACTTTTAGCAACTCGAGCAATTGAGGTCTTATTCTAACTTAACAAAGGCTGCCATAAAAGGCCCCCTTACATTCATTGCAACTTGCAAATTGCTTTGTGATGTTAATTATTTCTGAGTTGAGTAAGTTTTTTTTTGGGGGGGGGTCAATTTGGTTAATCACTTGATATACTTTGGGATTCAGCCTTTGCCTCGCATATTGCATAACCACCACTGAGCACAACTAACTTTGCAAGTTTCTTTCCGAATTGTAATATAATGAGCTTGGGCATATCTTCATTCATATACGGACGTGCTCCATATAGGGAAAACTACTTTAAAGAGTTCAATTAATTTCTTTCATATTCATTTCAATTCAGTTCAGTTTCTGTCTTTTAGCTTTTTATTAGTTGCCCGAACGACACGTGGAGTTCAGCTCAAATGCCCAACCGTGTCAGCTAAGGGGGGGGGGGGTTGGTGACTAAGCTGTCCGACCATGTAGGCTTAGGGGGGACTCCTATAAAATTGTTGAAGTATAAGAAATTAATTACATTATATCATAAGTAAATACACACCTCCAGCATTATAATTATATGCATAAAAGTTGTATATAAATAAAGGCTTACACAAATATGTAACCATAATATATTAAATAGTTCAATATGTAACTAGAGACCTCAAGGAGAGTGCAAAATTTCTGAGACCTTTAAAACATCCTACTCATCACACTGCATTAAATTGCAGCTATTGAGGATTACTCATGCAAGATAGCTGCATGCAAGTCTACATCTGCAGTAGCACTTGAAATTTCTTACCACTAAAGCTCTGTATTACACCCCATAATGCCACACTCTGCTAGACTATGCCACACTCGGCTACTCTATGAAAAGATTGCGATAGAGCTACAACGATTTATATTGTAAACTACTGTTGACTGGTGTGCAGAAAATGCATAGCGCAGTACAATGGATACAATCAAGTGCCATGCAGTATCGACAGTTTTTACGGCAAAGTGAATCGTCCAGAGATACTTAGCTGACCAGTAGTCACCATCTTATTGTAACATGATACATATCTATGTAGTTTTTACTTTGCCAATTTTGCTACACAAATTATGATCATAAACCTAGATGAATGTCAGTGTGTTGCTTGCTTTTATGGTCTAGCTACTTTTTTAATGCTGCAATAAAAATATCACGACAGCAACAAATGCTTAGAATTTGCGACTTATGCAAGACAACACAATTTTATATTCCATATAAACGCCAGATTCGGTAATATATAGCAGCACTGCACCATTGACTTGTAAATATAAATTTTTTGATGAAACTATAGTCCATATATAACGCTCGGCTGTAAATAATAATACATCTGTCAAGAATTACTTGACTTTCACCGCAAATATCCGCTTCATTGACTAGTAATTCATAGGATACTAGTGCTCAGACAGAAAGTAAAGATGTTTTGACATTATAATTGCAACCTTGCAAAATGTAATGCTCTCAGAATGCAATTCTCATTGCATGCCCTTTTTATCCCACTCGCTCCTCTTCTGCTATTAGTCGTCAAAACAAATTAAATTACTTGATCGGCAGGCTAGCACATGCGCATTTGTGTTGTTAGGGAAAGAATCAGGTGTTCTGGGTAAATATTCTTTACATGACAGACAAAGCCAATGTTAAAAATTGACAATAACTGCAATGATTTCTCGTAATTGCTGCGAAGTTGGCAAAAGACCTGAACAATATTTGAATAAGATGTCTGCAGCTGCCTAAATAATCTTGAACGAACTGAAGTAAGTGCTAAATTACTATGAACAAGATTGTATACACCCCCCGGAGCTTACTCAAATGATACCTCACTCACTTGAATTTCTCATCATCACAATACTGCCAAGTTTCGAAACTTTGCACTACAAACGATTAGTGAGAAGTAAATTCAAAACAGATTGTACCAAAATAAAAAATAAAAATACTGAAAAAATTGAAACACTGACAATATTGGAAAATCTCCATAGTCATTGCAAGATGTGCAAATTCATTCATTCATATTTGCATAGAATTCAAGTATATTAGTACATTATTTATTAGTGGCTTACAATCACATGCAGCAGCAAGTGAATTAGTATAAAAGTGGTTTAAGTCTTTTTATGAAAATCTTAAAAGAGCCAAAACAAAGCATTGACATTCAAGATGTTGGAATCAACGCAAGCAGGCAAATAAAACACTAGTGGTTTGGGCTTTCAATCTAGTTTTGCATGCCTCGTTTAAAATGTTGTTTACGGTTTGAAAACTGTCATCAGCAAAAACATGACTGAAGCTTAAAAAGTGAACAGATTAGACATAGCAGTAATTATATCCTTAATGAATTAATGGTGCTCAGCTGAAATATAGCCTTTCGTCTTCTGTCAGTCGAATTTTAATAAAATGATAGACACAAGCAAGTAATGGTATTGTTTTTACCCATCCTAAATATCCATACACCCACTTAATCAGCAATCTACAGGTAACTGCTTTTAAATATCTAAAGAATACAATGTATGTAAGTGACTTCTGGATTTCAATGAGCGAATGAAAAGCAAATAAATTATCAATCTTAATTGCTGTAACTTGCTGGTTCAAAGATCGTGCTCCATGAACATGTCTCTGATAAGAGTGAACATTCCTGTCTTTGAGAATTGGGCCTACATTCTCTAATACCCAATACTGCTTGATACATCACTGGGCCAAAGTCAGCATCTTGGGTTATGCAGCTGACGTGCTCAATACAACTATTAAATGTCATCATTGGTCAAGGCTGGTGTCATCTCCAAGCAGCACCTATATTCTACTGCCCCCTTCACAAGTTCTGTTCGGAAACACTGACATAATAACCTTACATATACTTTCATGTAATATATACTGAGTAGTAGCACACATGTTTTGGTATGCAGGGGTGAACTATATTCATACACTAAATTTATGCTACAACTTGACTTTTCAAATTTATATCAGAGCGTATTGACAAAGCAACATTGCAGCAATACTTTTGATAAGGTAGAAGAGTGACATTACCAACCTTGTGAATTGAATAAAGTTAAAATTAGGCGTATCACCAATGGAGGCAAAATTGCATATGGAAAATGGCTATCGGATCATAACTGGTCTAATCTGTATCGTACTGTTTCGTGCAAAGACAAGCTTGATAACTTTATGAACGTTATGAACACAGGTTTA
>JAODVQ020369125.1:0-11429 GCA_025400075.2 Phenganax stokvisi | reverse complement strand
TGAGATATAGCCACTCTTCACACCTGATATAGCCCCTCTTCACACCTGATATAGCACTCTTCACACCTACTCGAGTGATGTACATCCCAAACAATGGGAAATTGACCTAGGTAGGCTTAACAGCTGATACATTACAGAATGGTGATTTAGCTACTGTTGCAGCTAAGATAGAGCAGTGGTATATGGTGCAGAATATGGCTGTTAACAACTTTGCTTTCTGATACCGTCAACCACTAAGTATAGCATGTATGTGCAAGCCAACTATGTACTACATTCATAATATTGAGTTCAGACCAACACAATGGAGGGAAGGCATTGAGCCTCCACCCTCCGGAGCACCCCCTAGCTATATGCCACTGGTTATTATCTCAGCAACGACATGAAGAATATGTAGCTATGTTTATAGCATGAAATATGCTTCAAGTGAGATGTCTGATAACAGACACACAGTCACACAGAATTCATGTGTGCTGATGGTTAATGAAAAAATTGAACCTAGGTTGCTTATTACAAGGAACGCAATGCTAGAGGCTGCTAGGTTACCAGACGTCTGTAGGACCATGTGTGCAAATTTTGTATAGACCACAGATTCAGAGTCCATACTTTATGGTCTCACAAAAGTGGGACTATGTAGCCTAATGCCACTTATATTTTGCAGAAACTGATTATTTTGTAGGCTAAATACTTTACTCTAGTGGGCAATAACTTCAATTGCTATGTGAAAATTTGTAGAAGGAAAATAATAAAGTTAGGTTTGACAGAAAGATTGGTATGGACCTGCACTAAATTATTGCTCAGTAACAGAAACTGTACAAGTATAGAAGTGCAAATAAGAAGCAATGATCTGGTGTACAAAGGTCTATTATAGTTAGACAGCACATCTGTGAAAATACGTCATTTATAATGTCAAACCTGGGCTGTAGTGTTCCTAGCAGCAGCGTTTATTTTCATGATTTTGTGATTGTTTGCGTTCTAAAGGCATAATAATATTCTCTAGACTGAGGGACACCATATTGCATGAGGAAAGCCAGAGTTCTAAATCTGAGTTCATATGTATCAGTGCTTACCTTTTGAGGTTGAAGTGCAGACACTATAGAGGTAGTCGCTGTTGCTGGGTCAGTGGATTGAATCTGAGATAGAATAAACATTGATGGTATACAATGGACCTTTGAAGAGAACAAGGGAATTAGCTAGAGCATGTATACAGACATCAGTAACAGTTTAGAAAGATCATCTTACAATACAGCCTAGCAACTCATCTCCATTCCTGCATTATATTGGCCACTTTCACCCAGAAATAACATTGTACTAGCACTATGATGAGAAACGTTCAGAGAACAATACCTGAACTGAGGTTGCAGTGGCCATATGGGGTGTGCTTTCACCTTCACGGTAACTGTAGATATGAATTTATTATGCAACTTTAGACCAGTTAGTTTGACTCACACTGAAAGTTTAGCTAGCTCTGTCATTAAAGGACCTCCAGACATAGGACAGGACTTCACATGACTCTGGTACATGGCTATTTCTCCCTGCCACCCACATCCTTTATCCTCATGACAACAGAAAACATGTAATGAATTCACTTGACGTTGAAAGTGCTTGCTAAACATTGTGCTCCAATTCTTTTGCTTGCAAAGGGGGCAGCCCATCTCCTCTCCCTTTATTCTGCCAACAGCCTCTTGTGAAAGATGGTTCCCACAACATGAGGTAAGGTGAGGCTGAAGCAGTAGACCTTTTGTAACAGGACAGAAGAAGTCATCTGCTGGATGCTCCAAGAATGAATACTCTTCTTCAATGAAAACATAGCTGGATTGCATTACTCTGGGAGAGTAATGTGGGAGGATAAAGTAAACTTTGTAGTGGAATTCCATATTATGTATATACCAACCGTTGTTTCCCTGAAACTGTTCCAGTTGCCTCAGGTACAACATGACTAGGCATAACCACTGTCTGTATAATATAATGTGTATAATAATATTAAGGCGTTTTTCAATCAAAATTAATTACCTCTAGCGGCTCACGCAAGCGGTAAACACAGACTCCATCAATTTCTAGTCTAATGACACTGAACTTCTTTAAGATATCTCTTGCTGCCTTTGCCTTCAGAACTTTAACAAGGGATTCAGGAATAATCCAGGTGATGATGAAGGACCCAGGACGAATATGTGCAACCATCATGGCACACTCCCGTAGGTTGTACTTGGATGCATACTCCTGTCGAAACTGCTCTACAGTTTCCAGCAAAATGGAAGGTGGCCAATCAAATTCAGCTACAAGCTCCCTGAATTCTGGTGCCAGCCTCAACCTCCTCCTTTTTTGTGTGCGACAGAAATCATCAAGTGGTGTCTGCTGGCGGAACAGCTGAAGGGATGAAAGGTATGCTTCCATGTCTCCTTTGATCTCCTCCAAATCAAAACTTTGTGTCAGATGATCTAGAAGCGAAGGGTTAAGGTAGTTCCAATGGAAATTCATAGTTCCAAAAAGCTCTGCCAAATTGCCTGCTCGAAATAAGACTGTGACATGGCTCTCCAAAAATATCTTGTGCTGTTCTTCCTCATCGGCTGCAATAGAGGTCAATACGTCTGCAACTTTTTCTACAATGACTCGTCTCTTCTTCAAACAATCCTTAATGTTGTTCTTTAAGATTTCAAAACTCTTCTTCAACTCCCCTATACGTGCATTAACCTCTTCGCTTGAATGATTGTGAATTGTATCAGGTGCCTTCGTACATTCTAAATATATACAAGTAATATAATGTGATAACCTATTTAGGTCATTATAGCTACGTGCCTACTGCAGTTATACCTATGGGGACTACCTCACGTGAGGCAGTGAGGTCAGGAAAATGTGCTGCTTCCACTCTTCTTGCTAGTGTAGTCTGACCCACGAGAGGGCTCTTGAGTGCCTCTACGAAGTCTCGCCAGGTTACTCTCTCGTTTTGTTCCAAGACCAAGGATATGACGTAGAAGAGTTGTTCTTTTGGATTTGAATACATCTTATGGATAGCTTCCACGTCGCGACGTTCAACCTTTAACGCCAGACCAAAAAAGAAGGCCTGATTTTGAGCGTCTAACAGCTCTTCCGCAATTTTAGCCGCATCAGCTACATTAAGCTTTTCATCCACTGCAGCTAAAATAAGATGATAATAAACACAAATTGATGGCTAGAAGCTCTACAAATGGATACGCACCTTCAGCCATTTCATTGACTATAGAACGGCCACTAAATTATCACCAGACGTTCAGCTATAGTCTGTTCGAGGTGAAGGAAGCTTGACCGGATATAATTATACTTACGGCCTACGTTGGAATGTTGCGCTAATGTGGAGAACGAGCGTTGCTACGGAATGCCCGCGCTTTAGCCGCGAAGTTTCCACGTGAAACTCTAGTCTCGGACTCCAGACAAACACCAAGAGGCAAACAAAAACTGTTTTACACAACTGCGCGTGTATGTGTCGCTCGGTCAATATGGCCGTCGAGAGCGACCAAGTTGGACATAATAAATATCAATTTTTTTAAAATTCAGCCAAAACCAGAACAAATATTTTGACGACCATTGCATAAGCTTGCTTTAGAGCGCATAATTGGCGAGCGGAAGCGAACCCAGCCTAGTGATGCGAACGGGCGGAAGTTGTCTATTACATACTAGATAAACGTACACATTATTAGGCGAGCGGGAGCGACCCAACTGTCCTGTAATGATGTCCTTGTGCATACGTGACGGAACTACAGAGGAGCATGATTCATAGTATATCAATCTGTAATAGCTAGATGGGCAGTAGTAGCTACATATATAGCTCGTTGCCGTTTTAAGCGAGCCTTGACCCGAGAATGCTTCAGCTTCGCGATATTGTGCTCGACGCCGAAGGAAGCGCTTTTACCTGTTTGGGATTCGTACGTCCTTCAGCCAAGATCAATCTTGCAAGTCCATGAAAATGGTGGCGCGCGGCGATCGCGCAAGGAAGGCACACGCCCCTTTTCTTTCCCAATCTCGTATAGTATGTGCATGCGCAATTCTCAGTCGCAAATCGCGTATATACAATTATAAAAATTGGCGAACATATACTGTTTGCAGCGGTAGTTATGCTCGCCGGTTCTGCGAAGTAGTTGTGGTTTATGCAGAGACTTTATGGTCATGAATATTGCCGACAAACTACGCATGCTCCGGCAACTACTCACTTCTATATGCTAATATGAGAAAGAATTTCTCAACAACTGCTTACATAACAAGGTCAAAGGAGTTCGAAAGTCTCAGCAGCTGTAGACGGTATAGCTAAATCTCTCACGCGAGATGTAATGAGATGTAAGAGTCAGCGATCTATTTTCGACCACCATGTTCGGACGCTTTTAAAAATATTTAAAAGTCAGCTGGAGAGATTACTCCGGTAAATATAGAGGTTATTCGACTCCGCCCACTTCCGGTATGCGAGGCCATTTTGGGTGGCAAAATGTGGTGGCGTTCAATACACTAGGGAAGATGGCTGGGAAAAAGCAGTCTTGTACTCGGTAAGTGTAGCTCGCTGGCTGCCTTGTGGCTGATGCGTTGGTTCTACTTGGCACTACGCATCGCATGTTATGCAGCTATCAACGACGAGCCCCAGCTCCCCCGCCAGGGGTGCACACGGGGATTGTAACGGGATTATTGTAGTATCACGCGACTTAGGGGTGGGGTTTTTGATTTTTCTTTTTTCGTTATTTTCCACACTCGTGTGTGCACCCGGTGGCCTTGTTCATCTTCGTGTCTGGCGGGCTGTATATATCTGCACCGCAATACGTGAGGTTTGTGATGTGCATTTGCTGTGTCGCTCTGTTGAATGTAGTCATGTGTTTTTTATAGCACTCACCTGTGATTGATGATCTGTAGTCACGCAAGATCTACAAGTCCCGTCAATCTTTAGGTAAACGTTTTTCTACTTATGAAAAATTTGTGACTATGATTAATATTTCACAGAGAATGAGTGACACAAAGTCTGTATTGGTGTCTTTTGGTGATAGAAATTGAGTTGTTAAATTTTCTGGTTTAAATCTGGTTCCTGCTGTCAAAGATGTGTTTTCAGACCTTGTTGACAATGAAGCAGAAGTGGTCTTACAATTGAAGGATGACAGCTGGGGAGGTGCATTTGTTGATTTACAGGAACGTTTTGAAATTGTGCAGGACAGGAGTGTCCTGAGGCTACTTGTACGAGAGCACAAAAAGGTATATATATACATGATGAAAATTGGCGTAGAAACAAACAACACAAGGTAAATGCACAATAAGCAAATCAACTACATCCAGGACGATCCTTTTCAAAGAAAAGAACTGCCCTGGACGGGACTCGAACCCATGACTCCCGGCATTCCGGGCCGAGTGCTCTACTGAGGGCGAGTCTACAATACAACACACAACTGCACTAGACAAGGCAAGGGAGGGTGTTTCTACACTAAACTGGCTAATGCACAGTATACTTCACTCAGCACATACATATACTAGCCATCATAGCTGCCATTAATAATTCACCTTTTGCATTTCAGAAGGAAGATTTACAAGACAAAAGAGACAGTTGTGATCCTTCTGCTATTCTGGAAGCATCAACTGTTTCCTCACCTGCTGTTGATGTTGCACATCCTTCTGGCACTCGGGAGCCACCAACTGTTTCCACACCTGCCGGCCTGAAGCAGCTTAGATTATCTACAGAGATGACTTTGTGCAGGCCCACATTGAAAGAGGTAATATTTTTTATGTTGGCAAAGCTATGCAGTCATTAAAATTCCACACTTCTACAATTGTTGGTTTAGTGACAGCATGTTTTGTACACACAGGCTTCTTCAGGTCCCACGCCTACCTCTCTGGCTTTTGATGAGAGTGCTATAAGAGAGCAGGCTAAAGTATTCAAGCAAGAGAGTGTGACACACTACCAGCAAGAAATTAACCTAGCTGCTGGTGATATCTGTGTCAAGGATCCAGCCATGCTCACCCAGAGAGGTAAATTGCTTGAAATGGCTAGGGTAAAGGTTGATGAGAGTGGATACCAGTACAAAAAAAGAAGTCCCGATCAAAATACTTTGGTTCTCAAACCGAGCCAGCTGCAAAAGGCCAAAGTACAGTAAGGAGATGTGGAAAGACAGAATTGATGAGATACATGAGGAGATAAAGACGGTAGATAAGCGGATCACGATCAAGAAGAGGCTTCTTGATCAAAAGGTTGGTGAACGCAAGTTTGGAGATTGTGACCAAATCAGTGAGGGGATAGATGAGCTTCAGGGAAGGAGATGTGTGCTTACAGCAGAACTGCGCACATTTGAGAAAAAAGAAAGACAGGCACAGTGGTACGAGTCGACGAAGTCTGTTAGTAATCAAAGTTCTAGCTGCAGTTCTCCTGCCACATCTCCTGTCACAGATATTCCCTTTCCTGCACGTGGGCACACTCCATTTCGACGACATTACATGCATCGTGCACTAATGTCACCATCTCCTGAACGTCCATACAGCCAGCTTCAAGTTTCTCCAGTGAGTTCTAGTTTGGGGAAGTCTGCTTGTAGTCACTCCTCTCCGAAAGAAGTATCTCATCGTATTAGTGTGAGTGGTGCACGCTCCCTTTCTGCTGGCCGTAACAAATCAAACACTTCAGCCAGACGTAGATCTTCTAGCGTTTCTCTTTCCTCTGACAGACCAATCGCCACCAAAGGACGTGCAAGTTCTTCGTTTGGATATGCTGTTCCTACTTGCGCACAGAGCACCTCTGGCCATGTTCTTTCACCTGAGGGACCAGGTAGATCTAAGAGACCTGCTAGCATGTCTGCTGCACAATTTCACACCTCTGTCACAGATACATCCGCTCGCAGGTACAGTACTAGTGCCTTCTCTTCATCAGATCGACTGACTTCCCACTCTGAAGCAGAAGATTCAGGAGACACTCTAATATTGAGTGACAGTGAGGAAGAGAGTGAACAGGTTTTTTAGACAGGCCTCCCTGTGACAGCATCATCACAGGGGGGCCTATCAATGATCTGCTAAAGCAGTTCAGGTGTGTGGCACTAAGTGAGTATATTGTCGTTACCGATGATGTGTATATCAGCGAGGTAGGTATAACTCTAGAGCAGTTTTGTGATGCGTGTAAGTCCTGCTGTTTGCATGGTAGGACGTCAGAGTGATGCACTGAGTGCACTAGCTTGATTCATGCTGCAAATATTGTTCTAGGGGAAAGAGTGTGCTCACTATCTTCAGTTTTTAGAGCTGTTTTTCCTGGTATTCCTTAAGCTAGTGAAAGAGCCAAACAGAGGCTCCTGAAAATCCCTCTAGCTTGTATTAGAGTTGGTAGTGCTACGTCCGGAAAATCAGAATTGCTTGTAATGGAACTAGTTCAAGGTGCCGATTATGTTAAACTTCAGAAACTGTGGAATGCCAGACTCGATTGCTCACCCCATACCTCAGCCACTGGGCTGTCAAAGGTGCAGCTAAAGGATTTGCTGGCTCTCACTCAAAGTGACAGAGAAAGAGAAGTAATCAAGTATACAGTGTTTAAAGCATCGAACCTTACACCTACAGCAGCGCGAAGGTTGTATGGGTTTGAGAATATGGGTGAACGAGTTCCACATGTCGAAAAATGTGTTCGAGCAGCTATAGAGATAAGAGAAGCGTTTGATGAGCAAGTGTCGGTTCAACTGCAGTGTGAATCTGCAAGGGATATTGATGATGAAGAGAGGTCACAAAATCAACATCAAATTGATAGCAACTCTGAAGAAATGATGGCCTAGGTTTTAAAGCTCAGAGAAACCCAATTAAATTGGTTTTCACTCTGACCATTTTGAGAAGGAAGGAAAAATCTCACCTGAAGCACTTCATACTTACTTGGATGCTGCCTACCGCAACTTGTCCTTGTTCCTTTCAGAAGACGAAATGAAAGAAGTGAGAATCGCAAAGCAAGCGTTTGATGCTGATAATGAGGCACATCGTATGGAGAATAGCCGACAATGTTCTATTTTGAATGGAATGATTGTTACAGACTCAGAGTCAGGCCAGACCCTAGATCCAACGGACAGAAAAGCCGTGGATAGGAGAGTAGCTGCCATTAAAAGAGCAAATAGGCGTAAAAGGGCAAAATACATTGCCAAGCAGCACTTTTTGCAGAGACACAAATCTAAGAATATCAACACTATTGTCCACAAATTTCCAGATATTGGTTCCACGATAGAAGAGTTTGTGGAAAGCTGCAACGTTGGGGCCGACGCATGGCGGCGCACAGGTATGCTTACTTTCGATGGAAACGTGAAGATAAAGAAGAAATGTACATACCAAAGAATTCAACATCATCTTTCTAGTGTGTACCAACGTAGGTTTTCCTATGGTACCGTTGTCCAGCTCTGTGTTGCGCGCAATTGCCAGCGTCTCTCCTCGAAGCGATATAAAGGTGTAGCACAAGTGACTAGCCGTCGTGCTAGAAAGGGTTTCATCTTAAAATTAAACCCAGACACACATTGGAGCAATGCACTCTATCAGTCTTTGAACATTCTGCAACTAACTGACGGGGAAAATATAATGTTCCTAAATCGGGACGATGCTGCTGGGTTCAGAATGGATACTCTGACAACTCACAACCAATACTCTGTGCCAGTGGTAAGAGGAAAGGAAACAATCACCACTTATACTGATTATGTAAATCGGTATCCATCTGTAATTCAAACAACAAGTTACAATTTCACAGGAACGAGGACAATGCCTGAAATCTGCGCTGGGATAGTGAAGGCACAGCCTCTCTATCCTAAGTGCCCTGCACAGTACTCGGCTGATTTGAGTATGCTGGAGAAGAAAGAAGAGCTAAAGCCAGCATTCTATTCTACCAGTGGTAGTGAGAAGTCAATAGAATGCATCAGGGTAGACGGTGCGAGTGATGAAGGTCCAGCCCACCTGGAAGTCCAATACTGGTGGACTGAACGGCACCTATCACATGCCAAGGCTGTTACACTTGTCACAACATGAAGTAGTGGTTCAAGCTATTTAAATCGTGTTGAATTGCAAAATGGTTGCCTGACCCGGGCACATGGTAATCTCTACATTCCTTCAACCTTGCACGGCTCGCCACTCAGTACTGACACAGGAAGCATTAACCATGAAATATTGCGCAAGAATCTATCAGCTGCAATAGACATATGCATTGAGCGGTGTGATGGTGCTCCATGTGGACAAACCAACATTCATCTTTACAGAGGTGCTCAATACGTACAGACAAAGCGAGAGAAACTGCTGGTGTTCCTCAAGGCATCAATGAAAGAGCGACAGCAATTGAAAGAAACTGATCCTGACATGTACAGGCACTTTGAGAAAATCTGGGCACTACGGAAACGGCATATGGTGATGGGGCTTCCATCACAATACATATTCTTCCTTCGTTGTTGTTACGACTCAGAATGTTGCCATCCTCTCTGTAAAAAAAAGCCCGAGAATTTACCATGTTGGTATCCTGGTGGTCCTATAATTGATTTTTTTCCGCTACCTGTACCAGACACCTCTCGACCTTGGGGTAGCTCAAGTTGCTCCGATTGCAAAGGCAAGTGTTCTGGACACTTTCTTCTGCCAGACAAGCACCTCCAGAACATTCAGAATGCTTCTGAAGTGATGAGTACCCCACCAGCTCAAGATCTTCATAGACCTCCACTTGAAAGTGAGATTAAAGATCTTTCTAAATCTGTTCTTCTATCAGAAGAAGTGAAGCACTGGATTGCACATTTACAAGAAGTAACCCGTAACAGGAAGCGAGGTGCTGCAAAAGCTGCAGTTAAGTGCCAGAAGAAACACTACTGTGGAGTATGCAAGAAACCTTATGAAACTGAAACTGAAGAGGTAGAACATTGGATCCAGTGTGACAAATGCGTGAAATGGTTTCATTTTACCTGTGTGGGACTAACAGAAGAACCAGATAGTTTTATCTGGCAGCAGTGCTAGAATTTCACTTGGACTTATACTGTGTTCATTTTTCATATAAATCATAATATAGCTAGTTGCCACATTTCCTTTTTACATTCTTGCATAATTTACAATAATCACCTGTAGATGAAAATAAGGTGGGGTTTTTTGAAAGGAAACAAAGACTTAGTGGTAGGAAATTTGATCATCAAATCCCAATATATTCCCCTTATTTCCCCAGGGGTGTAGTGGGGCAATACAGTGATAGGTGCATTAACCGTTTTTGGCGCCACTCCCTTTGTATGCAAGAGAACATACTAAATTATCCGGGGTTTTTTGATTTCCGTTGATCATAAAAAGCTAAACAGCAGACTTTAAGTGGGTCTATTGATTAGTCCTAGTCTTATTCTAGCTATACTATACAAAGGTCATACTGAAGTCTGTGTACTACCGGCATTCTTTCTCACACTGGAATTCACACAATATCGGTGTCAATCATTCATGAATTGAAGCGCGTGCGCAGTGATGCTTCGATACGCGCCAGCTAGGAGCGCAGAAAATACGGCACGCGCCATCAGAGGCTTGCCGACTGGACGGGCGTACGCTGAGGATACGGCCCTATGCGGCCCTACGCAGCGCCCCTAGACTTCGAATGTAATTCGCGGGACGGGGGTACGAGGTGGAAAGCGGCTTTATGCGGCTTATGCGCAGCGCCTCTAGACTTCAAATGCTTTTACCGGTACAATTGGACAGCGAATGTACACTGTATAATATATAAGAAGATGCGGAGAGCAGAAGGTACAGTATTCAGCTATCATCCAGGATTTTCACCAGAGTTATATATCACCAGGAGAATTATCAGAAGTCTACGTCAGGAGGAGCATCATCAGTCAGGAGTCTATCATCAGTCAGGAGGAGCATCGTCAGTCAGGAGTCTATCGTCAGTCAGGAGTAGCAATGGAGACGTAGAAAAGCCTAAGCGTTGGGCTCTAGCTTTCATGTTTTTTGTCGGGTCACTTGGCCTCCACTGTAGCGCGGGTGACGACAAAGGTGACTTCGTTGTGTAGCATAAGTTCAGTAGAACCAACGTATCAGCCACGAGGCAACCAACGAGCTATACTTACCGAGTACAAGACCATGCTTTTTCCCAGCCGTCTTCCCTTAGAAATGTATAGAGCGGTTGCATTGATGTCATAAAATGACGTCACGTTTTACTTCCGTGTGGCAGAAATGTTAGAAATTATATGGGGCACAAAGGAGAAGCTGGCACTTTTCGCGTTTCTGCCGTTCTCTAGTCGATCGAACGAGAGCATTGCATTGATAAAAGCTAGTATTGGTGAACTCCCGAGACCTCAATGACCTAAAAAGCCAGCTATCGTACATTTACTCGCATAGGTAGTAGGTTAGGGCGTTTCAAAGTAGCTAGCTACTTAACGGCAACTGAAAATATTGCATAGAGCAATCTGTATACGTTGCTGGACATCAACCAAGCCTTGTAGAATTCATAAAAAGTGCTGGGAGTGCTGTTTGGATGAAAACTTCGC